>CAVLJG010000010.1:74465379-74716562 GCA_963669975.1 Acanthoscelides obtectus
GGATAAAGGGTCTCCCAAGAGGATATTTAATTACCGTCTCAGTAGAGCCAGAAGAATATCAGAAATGTTTTTGGAATGTTATCTTCGATTTTTAGAATATTTAGAAAACCATTACTTTTAGAACCAGAAACTGCAGAAGTTGTTGTTATGGCCTGCATTTACTTGCATATTTTTTACGGAATAATTCAGGATCTGAAGCTTCCTACAATCCCCCAGGTACATATGACGGTGAAGATAAAGATACAGGACGTGTTTTAGAAGGATCGTGGAGAAGAGAACCTCAGAGTAATACGTTTACTCCATACAAAAAAGTTGCACGAAATGCATCAACTGAAGCAAAAGATATTAGGCAAGAGTTTGCTCATTTTTTCGTTACACCTTTGGGGATGGTGCCGTGGCAGAATAATTTTTGAATTATAATTCATCTATAAATTGAAATTGCCTATTTATTTGTTTGAATAATCAATAATAGAAAAGTTAATATGTAAAAACATGGTGTGTCTACTTACCACGTTCTCGGCTTCACTTTCCTTGCATGGGCGGAGTTTGTTTTTGTCTCGAAGAAATAGTAATGAATTGTAGGCAAACCACTTGTTACGAATTTTTCTTTTTGCCTCTTCCTGAGATAAGCACCCTACAGCTGAACAAACTGCATTCCATGCATCATTTTTTGACTCTCTGCATGTATATTTTACATTTTTAGGATTCCAAATACATGGATTTTGTCTATAATTGTCAATTAAATTTAAATAATTCTCCCAAGACCACTTAAACGCCATCACGAAAACCTAAAGATTCACGAAAAGGCATTCTTTATATAAAATACAAAACAGAACACTGAGACGCGGTGGTCTAGTCACTGAATTTGCAACAGGTCTCAACTCGCAACAATCCGTCCACATCGAAGCAATGTTGATGTTTCACTTTGTTTCATATTATCCTTTGATCTTTACCGCAAAAAACGGATTTATGCAACATACTACAATTTATGTTAAATCGCAACACCAACTTTATGCAACGCAACACAACATATTAAAACAAATATAAAAATTTTATGTTGTAACAAGTTTTTGTTGTATTATGTTGGAAAATGTTGCTCCAGTGTGGACGCGCCTTAAGATGCCGGAACAGATGCTAGAAAAAGCCCCACACTTTTTTGTTTACCCACTGCTATTTCTCGCCAGTAGTCTCGGTGCGAATTTGATCATTCTTCATTGCTCACGTATCTGTTCTCAGCGTATTTATTGTGACGACAATATTTTATTTAATTATTTATTTGTTTATTTATTTCATGTTTACACTATCCGAACAGTCTATGCCATTTAACGGATAGGAAATTCACAAATATGTATCAGAATGCTGGTCATACAGTCATATACAATAAATTTCTGATTTCGCGCATATTACAGAAAAATATATCTACACGGTACTTAATGCATTCATAAACTATTACACATTCATGAACAGAGACAAAAGTCATGCATTGCTTTTAGGTACAGTGAGGTAAAAATATTTTACATTTGCTCGAGTTTTAGCATAAGGTACCTTAGCAATTTACCAGTAGGTATTCACAGTCGATTATATTACTGAGTAATTTACATAAAAACATACAAACAGTATAATCTCGCCGCTTTTCTAAATATTTTTTTTTATATCGAAACAGCCGCGCAGGCAGAAGCCTAAATGCCGGAACTCCGCGGCTGCTATGATGATCCCAAAGAAATTTTGTTAATATGATTTTGAACTGCCTAACGTTAGTAGAACTGGGAAAAGCTTCCTCTTGTAGAATTGTTCCACAATCTAGTCACCCTCGGGACAAAGAAGCGGTCGTATCGGCCAGTTCTGGATGTACGAAGTTTGACACGGTTAGGATAGGACACCGAAGTCAGGCGGGTCTGTCTGGCAGGCACATCGTGCGGCGGCATCATGGAAGAGAGCTCTGAGGAGCAAAGGCTGTTGGTGTGGCGATAGAAAAGAGCTAGATCGTAGTAGTAATCGATCAGTCGGACCGCCCTCCTCTGGACAGCATCGAGCATGGACAATGTAGTCGGGGCGGCAGCACCCCAAATGTGTGAGCAATACTTGAGGCTAGGCCTTATCTGGGCCTTGTATAGAGTGAGAAGGTCATGCGGAGAAAAGTACTTCTTAGCAATAAACAAATAGTCTAGCTTTTTCCCAGCAGCTGCAGCTATTGAAGTGATGTGTTCGTGCCAGATCAGGTCCTCGGTGATCTGGACTCCGACCAGCCGAAATGAATGGCTCTTTGGTAGAACTCGGCCGTCCATCGAAACTGTATGAGCGCTAGGACGCTTTTTGTTCGTCAAAGTACAGTACTGTGTTTTGCAAGCATTGAACTGTACAAGATTGTTGCGTCTCCAGGCAGTGATAGCCTCCAGGTCTCTTGTCAGAGAAGAAGTCGTCGCTAGTTTCTTTTTTTGAGCTCAGCGGCAGAGATCGGCTTGTCACTCTGAATTCCTGTATGTAGAGTGCTGTCATCAGCGAAGCTGTGGATTGGGTTGATCGTGCAGGAAAGGAGGTCGTTGATATGTAAGAGAAACAGTGTTGGAGCCAAGACCGATCCCTGAGGAACACCCGCGTTGACGTTGTGGGATGAAGAGGAGAATCCGTCAATTATGACGGATATCTTGCGGCCAGAGATAAAGTCAGCCACCCATCTGCAAAGCTTTTCTGGAAGGCCATAGGATGGAAGTTTGCTTAAGAGAGCAGCGTGCCACAGCTGATCGAACGCTTTCGTGATGTCAAGAGCAACGACATGAGCCTCACCATGAGACTGGATGAGTTTACTCCACAGTTGCGTGACGTAAGCTAGGAGGTCCCCTGTGGATCGTTGGTACCGGAAACCGTACTGAATGTCGCTAATCAAGCTGTGACGTTCGAGGTAGTCCAGAAGCTCGCGATGTATACGCCTCTCCATCACTTTACTAATAACAGAAACCAGAGCTATAAGCCTGTAAGTATAAGGGTCGGTCTTAGATCCTTTTTTTGGGATGGGCTGTACATGAGCGAATTTCCAGTTTTCTGGGAAGGTGCCGGATTCATAAGATATCTGGAAGAGACGCGAAAGAACTGGAGCAAGCTCCGCTGCACATCTCTTCACTACAATGGCAGGAATCAAGTCCGGACCAGAAGCTTTGTTGATGTCGAGCGACAAGAGCACTCGTCTTACGGTCTTATGCCTGAATGTTACCTCCCGCATAGCGTGGGGAACCCTTTGAATTGACGGCACTTGGGCGTTGGTGGGGACGTCCATGGTGGAGTTGGCAGCAAGGATCTTGGCTAGCACTTCCGCCTTCGCCTTTGAGTCGAATACAATAGTTCCATCCTGACACGTAAGTGGTGGAAGGCTACTGTGTGAGAAGTTCTTTTCAATCTGCTTGGCCAGCGTCCAGAAAGACCGACTGCCATTGCGCTGTGACATTACCCTGTACCTAACTTTTATATCGTGCTGGTTTTTGGCATTGCGAACCGCTTCGTTATATTTGTTTCTGGACTCGACGTCGGCTTGTCTGTTCTCTACAGTGGGGTTTTGTAAGTAGGTTCTGTGTGGCTTGATCTTCTGCTGGCGAGCAGTGTCACACGTTTTGTTGAACCAGCCATTGGACCCTGGTTTAGGAACTTTCACTGTGTGAGGGATATATTCCTCCATTCCGACGTGGATAATTTCGGTTATCGAAGAACAAACAGTCGACGCATCCGCGTCAGTGTGAGTGAAATAGACATCTCTCCAAGGAAAGCTAGAGAAGAAGTCTCTGAGCCCCTCCCAGTCGGCATGTCCGTAACGCCAAGTTTTGCGGCCTGTACGAGTTTCTGCTGTCACAGCGGCTTGTGACCGAAACCTAACCTCCACAACACCGTGATCTGAGTTACCCAGGGGGGACAGGACAGCAGTGCTGTAAGGGACAGGATGCGTGGTCAGAAAGAGATCCAGCAGGCTACTGGCGTGTGACGAGACGCGGGGGAAAAAAGTAGGGCTCGTCACCAGCTGGGTCAGCCCTTGAGTAAGAGCGAACGCTTCGACTGCACGACATGCTGCATCGGTCTTATTTGAGCCCAACCAAAGCTCATTATGGGCATTGAAATCACCGAGAATAACTACCTCTGAAGCGGGGTCATTGATGTTCAGGAAGTCGATCAGGACGGCGAGGTATTCGAGTAGGTCATCCCAGTTATGGTTCGAGGGAGAGCGATAAGGGCAGCAAATAAATTTGGGTGATGTTTTGGAGTTGAGGTGAAGCCACAGAATGTCCTTCCGGTCTGATTCCAAAGAATGATCCCTGGAGCAGGAAAGACTGCTGCGGACAAAAGCCACAACTCCCCCGTTCTTTCTCAGATTGGAGTGCACCTCGTACTTTAGGAAGTTGAGATGGTTAATCGGTGTAGTCTCTGAGATTTTTGTCTCCGCCAAGAAAAGCTCGCCGGGACGATTAGATTGCATCAGTGTTGCTGTTGATCCCGCAGATGTTCGAAAAACAAATGTTATCTTCGATGTTGTTCCCTCGAGCCCACCCTCCACCCGGACATTCCGAGAGTGGAGTGAGTTTACGTCCGGAGTTCTTAGTGCTCGAGGGATCCATCATCATGAATTTCTTTGTTTTGGAAGATAACCGACTGCATAGCTTAGGTGTGGAAACATGCGGACATTTATAAGACACCCTGGGACACCCTCGGTCGACTGGTCCTTGTCTACCACCAACTTTTTACGTGTTAGTGATATTAAATAGACCTAAAGTGGCCCGTTGGCGGACTTGTACCGCCACCCGGCAATCGGTACTGAGGTATTCCTTAACGCGTGCACAATCACTTGGACGGGAATAAGTTGTATACTGGATACAACAACTTCCAGAACAAGCATTTGCCACGGCCCTCGATCAGTAGGATAAGCATAAATTGGACATATTAAACCTACTTAGCAACACATCGTGCCTGAAACCAATTGGCAGGTCTGTCCCACAGATGTTTCGCAAACCGCCTTTGAATATCTTCGATCCTATTGCGATGCACTTCATAAACAGGGTACCAAATTAGTGAGCAATATTCTATTTTAGATCTCACAAATGAATTGTACAACAGAATCCTGGTCGTAGAATTATTAAAATCCCTACAGTTCCTGATTATGAAGCCCAAGCACTTGTATGCTTTGCTGGTAACAGTATCAATGTGTTGGGGAAACGTTAGCTTCGCATCAAATATTACGAGGGATGCCTTTTAAGTTTTGCATATAGAAACATAGTAGGCCGCGCAGATCGAACGTCAGTACTGAATCTTAACCTTACTCTTTAGTAAACTTAAATTCAAAGTTTCACGACAATACGTGCAGTGTTCTCACTACAGTGAATTTTTAAGTGTCACCAAGTCACTAGAAAAATGGAACTCAACCGAGAACATTTTCGCGCCATAATTTATTACTTTCAGAGACAATTATCGCAACAAGAATGCCTTGCTGAGTTACTGTCTGTTTTCGGCAACGAAGCGCCACATCAGTCGACAATTTCCCGTTGGTATGGAGCATTCAAACGTGGACGCGTGAGTCTTAGCGACGATTCCAGGGTGGGTGCACCAAAAACGGCGGTCACCCAGGAAAACGTCGATGCTGTGCGCAGCTCATCATTGAAGATAGACATGTGACATATCGCGAGATTGAGGCGTCCTTGAAGATCTCAAAGACCTCAATCCAAAGATTTTACATGAAGAATTAGGAGTAAGAAAATTAGTTTCTCGTTGCATACCCCACCTGTTGACTGAAGAGCAGAAAGCAGCCACGGTTAATTGGTGTCAAAAAACGCTTGACCGTTTCAATTTCGGAAACTCAAAAATGTGTACAGCATTGTTAGTGGTGATGAATCGTGGATTTACTGTTATGAACCAGAAAATAAACGACAGTCGGCTGTTTGGGTGTTCCAAGGTGAAGAAACGCCAACAAAAGTCATCCGTTCTCGAAATGTTTCGAAAAAGATGGTCGCGACATTTGTGACAAAAGCGGGTCATATTGCAACAATTCCTCTTTATGAGCAAAGAACTGTTACTGCGGATTGGTATACCACCATTTGTTTGCCAAACGTCATCAACGAGCTTCGAAAAATCAACCCCGAAAGAAGACTCATCGTCCACCAAGGCAATGTAAGCTCTCACACAGCCCAAAAAATAAGACAGTATTTAACGGAAGAAAACGTGGAATTATTGGATCATCCTCCATATAGTCCCGATCTAAGTCCTAACGATTTCTTTACTTTCCCGAAAATTAAAAACAGACTTCGTGGTCAAAGGTTCCAGTCACTAGAATAAGCAGTTGACGCATTCAAAAATGTCGTGTTGGATCTCCCGGCAAACGAGTGGAATAAGTGCTTCGAAAATTGGTTCGAGCGCATGCAGATGTGTATTAATCTTCGTGGAGAATACTTCGAAAGGCAATAAAGTCCTTTAAAAATACCTACCGTGTTGTTTTATTTCCATATGCGAAACTTAAAAGACATCCCTCGTATGCCCAAATCATTGAATTCCGGACACGGTTTTAGCGGCAATTTATCAGCGGTGTAAACAAAATGCGTTGGAGCAAGCTTGCGCGTGATGGACATAGTACAACATTTATCCACATTAAGATACAGATTGTTAGTTTGACACCATGTGTTAAGAGCATTTAAATCATTTTGCAGTATGTGGCAGTCGTGGTTGGTAGAAATTTTACAAAATATCTTTAGATCATCAGCATAAAGTAGACAGCTACTCTGCAGTTCACTTTCAAAGTTCTTACAGGTTATCACGAATCGTGTACCAGTTTTTCAGCATGGACGTTTTTGAGGCAGGTATGTACAACCTTTTTTGTCAATTTTTATTGTAATATTAGCTGATTTATTAGAAAAAATAACGTTTTCGCGAAATCTATGTTCCAATCATTTTTACCTTTGATAATAATTAAACTCGAATGGTTTTGATGAATTTCTGGGTTATGATTTTGGTCTCATATTATACGAGTATAACTAGATCTTGGCTAATCATATCGACAGAAAATACTTCCATCATTCAAATTTCAGTATAATCGCCAAATAAAAGATGAACGTTCACTTAAGCCATTTCTTCTCTTTCTTTATAGGGCCCCCTGGAGTCAAGATCATTACTCGAAAAAAATTTTACGACATTATGCAAGTGTATCCCAATAACGACATTAAAAAAAAATTGGACTATGCTGAATCTTTTTTGTAGAATTCTAAAAATTATTCAGAAGAACAACGAAAAGAAGTTAAACACAAATTGTCAAATCTAAAATCAGAAACAAAACGTAGATGGGTTCTCGCACATTAATAGAATATCCATCCACAAACACATCATCAACCGAACTGCCGGCAGAAGTATTGCTGGCGTCATCACTATTGGAAAAAACGTTTACAGTGTGCGGTAGCTCCACGCAGGGTGGGTAAACCAACGAATAATCATCATTTAGTTCTCTGATCTGATTAGTATGTCTTTTCCAAAGAAAATTTGAATCTAATGGTCGAACAACGTAAACGTGTTTCCCTAAAATTTTAACAACTTGTCCTTTACACCAAGTTACTTGTTTATCGCGATAATCTTTAACCAACACAATTTGGTCAATATTAAAACATACTTTCCTATTTCCTCTGAAGTATTTTGCGTTTCTTCGTTGGGAACGTTGTATGTTTTGGTAAACATTTTCTAGTTTAACTTTTTCATTGTCTTGGACTGAGCTTGGTCTAAGCATGTCAAACCGAGTTCTCAACGAACGACCTAAAAATACTTTAGCAGGAGAATAACCAGTAGAACAGTGAACAGTATTCCTATATGTCATAAGGAATTGAGCTAATACTAAATTACAGTTCTTTTGATCACAAACCTTTTTAAAAATTTTTTTTACAGTTTTTACGCTATTCTCAGCTGCACCATTACAATGAGGTTCATAAGGCGGAATAGTTATTAGTTTAATACCATTAACATTTGCAAATTGTTTGAATTCTTCTGACACTAACTGGGGACCATTATCACTTGCAATAGTCTTAGGTAATCCAAATCTAGAAAAAAGTTCTCGCAGCTTTGTAATAGTCCTGTTAGTGGTCACAGATGCCATCGAAAATACTTCAAGCCATTTGGAAAAAGCATCAACGACAATCAAAAAGAAATTGTTTTTCTTCGGTTCAAAAAAATCTATATGTATCGGCGACCAAATGCCCTCGGGTATTTGCCAACATTGTAACGGTGCCTTGGCAGGCGATGATTGCAAGCGTTGACATGTGTTGCACTGCTTACTAACACTTTCAATATAATCATTCAAGGACGGCCACCAAAAGTAAGATCTCGCAAGATACTTCATTTTAACAATTCCCAAATGGGTAGCATGCAACTCTTTCAATATCACCTCTCGTAACTGAAATGGTATGATAACTCGATGTTCCCAAAGCAGTACATCGTCTACAACATTGATTTCATTTTTCCTACTAAAATAAGGTATCAATTCATTAGTTTTATGACTTGCAGGCCACCTCTTTTTAACAAAATTTAGTACGTCAGAAAGTACTGAATCTGAGGATGTAAGTTCTCTGCCCTTGTTAACATCGACTGGTATACTAGAATCGGTATTAGTGAGATAATTTAAATGAATGGGGAAGTCGATATGTTGCACAGACATGTCGTCTTCAATCGGCATTCTGCTTAGCAAGTCAGCTACATTTTGAATGGATGACACATGCTTGATATCAAAATTGAAGCCACTCAGAAAATGTGCATATCTCTGCAGTGTATTTGCTGCCATCACTGGAACACCCGTTTGAGGTCCAAAAATTGACATGAGTGCCTTATTATCTGTGACCAAGGCAAATTTTCTACCCCACAAATATTGGTAAAATCGTTTAGTACTCCAAACAATCGCGGTAGTTTCTTTATCCAAAATAGAGTATGCCAACTCGTTTTTCGACGCATAACAAATTGGCTTTTCGACACCATTTTCAAAAACATGAGATAAAATTGCTCCTACTCCATAGTCAGAGCTATCAATAGTCAAAGTAACTGGTAGGTCAGGATTATAATGCACCAACACATCGTCAGAGCATAATGCAAGTTTAATATACTCAAATGAATCCTGACATGTTTTATCCCATGACCAACTTACATCTTTTTTCAAAAAATTATATAAAGGGTGAAGTATATCTGGTAGATTTCTGATGAAACGATTATAATAAGTGATACTGCCTAAAAAAGACTTAAGTTGAGTGACATTTTCTGGTGGAGAAATGTCGCGTATTGCCTTAACTCTTTCTAAACTTTTATGTAGGCCTGTCTCGTCTATAACAAACCCTGAATATGAAATGGAATCAGCAAAAAACACAAACTTTTCTTTTCTAACAGTGAGACCACATTCGGAAAGACAAAGTAAAACCGTTTTCAAATTTCTAATATGATCTTCTTTATCGATACCTGTAACTAAACTATCATCGAGAAAAATACATACACGGGGCATTTTATTGAACAGCTGCTCCATAATTTTTTGAAATTGTGCTGAAGCGCAGTTTATTCCAAACGGCAATCTATTGAATTCGAATAAACCTTTGTGAGTCGAAATCGTCGTAAATTTTTTTGAAGAGTCCTCGTGCTCTATTTGATTGTAAGCCGATGAGAGATTAATTTTGGAAAATTGCTTTCCATTTTTCAGTTTTGTGAATAAGTCGTCAATTCTAGGCAAGGGAAATTTGTCCACTAGAATAGCTGAATTAATAGTTACCTTATAATCACAAGAAATTCTTATTCCTCCATATTTCTTCAAAATTGGTACTATTGGGGTACCCCATTCTGAAAACTCCACTGGAGATATTATAGCCTTAGAAACTAATTTATCTAATTCCTCCTCCACTTTACCTTTGCAAATGGTAACGGTCTAGGTTTATGGAAAATAGGATTTGCATCAAGTTTAATATTTATGGAGATCTTACACTTGTTGAACCTTCCCAAATTGTTTGCAAAAACGCCAGGAAACTCATTACATAGAGCATCAACAGCATCGTTGTTCAAATAATGAATTTCTCTAAATCCCATATTATAATTCCTAATAAAATCTCGACCTAGGAGCAATGGATTGTTACCATCAACAACAAAAAAGCGTAGGATGCTTTCCTTGAAATTAAATTTAAAATTTAAGTTGATTGTGCCATGTGGCATGATCTTATTGCCAGAAAAATTAATCAAGGAAACTTTTGTTTTTTTTTCATGACATGAGCACCAAAATATGTTTTATAAACATGAAGTGGCAAAACACTAACAGTTGATCCACTGTCAAGTTCAAATTTCAACATGACATTCTCAACTAAAATATCGATATATAAATCAAATCCAAGCGAATAACCAAAATTTCTGTGTTATGTGCCGTGGTTATAATATGGTTCAAGATGACACACGGGTTGATGACGTCAGTTACACGAATCGCTTGAACGCGTTGGTTTTAACCGCGGTTTTGTTGCAAGTTGTTTATTTTAGAAAAGCGCGTATATAATATCTGATTATTTTTATTACCACTTAATAATCGGTTATTTTTCGTCTACAACTGCATATGGAAAGTTTAAATAAGAAATCTTTCATAATATTCATGGGAGAAATGTTTTTTTTTTTGATGGAACCAGGGCTTTGTAGCTATGATAACTTTCAATTTTCTGAATTTTTCCGCATGTCAAAGAAAACATTTATTGATTCAGCAGAAATGATGAAAAAAGAAATTAGCAAAACCGTATACAGGTGGATATCATCTAGTGAGTTTATATGGCCATATTTTAATATTCTTGTGGTATATGGCTACACAGGATACTTTGTTAAGCATAGGAACTACATTTAAAGTGTCCCCAACAACCGTAATGAGTATAACTAATAAGGTGCTCCACTTTATGGTAAAACTGAAGTCAGCCTGTATCAATTTTCTCAAAAATGAAGCTGAAGTACAATAACAATATCCAAACCCCGGCAAAATTCTAACTTGTCACATTTCAAATAATAACCAGAAATATAAAACTACTCTTGAGTTGGGTAAATACTACAATTTTGCGGTGATAACTATGACATATAACAGCTGATTCGTGACGTCACGGATCTTATAACCAAACTGATAACTACACTCGCTTGAACGGATCGGTAAATACCAACCCAAAATGGTAAATACCATTTCCATTTGGTTATCCGCTTGAATTTGATTATAGTGGCACATTATTGTTGCTTCCTAAGGTAGAAATACTTATAACTGGGTCTGTATAATCCTCAGCAATATCATTATTAGGAAAAACATAATTAACGTGCTTAGGTGAGGATTGTTTTTTCTTTTTACATACCACACTGAGATGATCCCTGCCGTGACAAGAGTTACCGATATATTCCTTATAGGGGCATACATTACTGTTGTGGTTCCTCACGCAGCGGAAACAGCCTGCGCGTGCCTCCTTGGTTCCGCTGCGCTGCAGGTACTGCTGTCCCTCTATGATACCGTTGAGGATCTTGATGTTGACCGGCAGTGGCACCAATATTTGAATTATTTTGTGTAATTCGAAAAACATCGGATTCTAAGACCTCGCTTTTAACTTCACCAACTGGGTCTCTTATTAGGAGCGTTGCTTCGATAATTTTGGCCACTTCAACAACGTTATTTAAGGTGGTGCTCTCGTTTAGGCTGAATAATTCAGTTCTCACCTTCCCAGGATTGAACTGCGTAACGAAAATGTCCGTTAGCTTAGACTCAAGCTGCTGACCAAAATTGCAATAGCGAGCTAAACCTTTAAGTCGTACACTCCATTCTGGTGCCGTCTCATTTCCTGATTTGGATGCACTATAAAATTTCTTGCTTTCGGCCCATACAACAGCAGTTACCATAGTAGTTAGACAATAACTGAACTATGTCTTGGTATGGGGTTTCTTCCGGCCTTTACGGCATACATAAATTTTCTAATAAAATATACGCCTCCTCAGACAAACTATACAGCAAATGAGCTCTCTTGTCAGCTTCTTCAGTGACCCCGTGTGCTATAAAATACTGCTCTAACCTTTTGAAGAAAACTGTCCACTCATTCTGCTTGGGATTGAATGTGAGCACGGGACCCGCTACTGCAACTGCCATCTTTCTTTGCACAGATTGGTTCAGCAACAACTGGAGGTTTCAACACAAACGAGGAGTCTACACACACTTAACCTCACCCGGCGAGTTCTTTAACAACCCTCGTCGCCATGTTATGTCTTAGTTGGTATCAATAATACCCGGAAGTATACTAATGGTTTATTATAGATCACCGATACAACTGTTACAATCCGAACCCCGACATGTGCAAAAACGTGTCCC
Source organism: Acanthoscelides obtectus (assembly GCA_963669975.1). Lineage (NCBI taxonomy): Eukaryota > Metazoa > Arthropoda > Insecta > Coleoptera > Chrysomelidae > Acanthoscelides > Acanthoscelides obtectus. The sequence goes on from CAVLJG010000010.1 coordinate 74,477,711, forward strand.
GGCGATAGTACTCATCGTACATGCGCAATTTTGGGGAACCAGGGGCGTACTTAATATACTACACTTTCGGTTATACCGCCAAAATTATGCTCGGAAGTTCAGCAGAGACTTTTGCAATCTTGATATAATAAATAGGTTATTATTGTGCTCGGATCCCCTGATAACTGGCACGAGACGTACTCCCAGAAAAATTACAAAACCATTTCTCAAGGAAACTGTTGAAATGTTCCTGCCTGAAGAACCGATGGGCCAGTCTTATTTGTCTGGTGACAATGATAATGATGATGATGAAGGCTCTGCACAAGAGATAGGAGACTGTTTAGATGATTTTTGGTTGTCATCTTCTTAATAACATCTTTTATATTTTTTTAATAAATATTTTTACGTTTTCCAACTATAAGCATTTTATTTCTTTACCTGCTGCTCTTAGTAGCAATATTAACCATAACAGAGCTACTTACAGCTTTTGAAGTAACTTGAAATGCAAAAAAGTTTTGTCCGGATTTTTAATTCAAATACCGGTATGTGCGGCAGTTGAACGTGCCTCAGAGGGCAACGACGGCGACTTGGACGAGGATGGCATCCTTAATCAGGTCCGAGAACTCGAAGCGGGGAGGATGGAGATGGTGGCGATAGCAACGAATATGACGGTGGCGACCATATGCTCGAATAAGGGCACATAGGCCAGTTTTCGTGGAAGGTGCAGGAGGCGCCTCTCAGAACGGCTATGGTAAGTCTCAGTTCCATTCAAATTAACTTATAGCGCTGCATATCAGCTTCAAGAGCTCTCATTCAGCATATCTCTGGAGGCCGCTATGACGTGGCTCTCATCCAGGAAACCCGGTTGAATTTACCTTCAGGGACTTAGTTTTAGTTAGAATTAGATATAAAAAGGAAGGCGCTGACAGCATTTCGTTGTAGACTCGGTAAAGCTTCCTTATGATTCAAGGGAACCTCTCCCGACTAAGGAATTAGGGAATCTTGTAGCGTATTGTAGGAATTCTGGACGTGACCTAGTGTTTGGGTGCGACAGCAATGCACACCACGCTACGTGGGTCAGCTCGAACACTAATAGATGGGATGAATAGCTCTTGGAGTTCCTAGGCACAACGAACCTTGAGGTTCTGAATGTCGCTAGCACGGCTACTTTCAGTAACAATGTCAAAGAAGAGGTTATCGATTTAGCACTGGGCACGCTTATGATAGCTCAGGAGGTTAGGGTCTGGAAAGACTTTCTAACACCCTCTCTATGGGATCATAGGCATATATTGTCTAAGATTGATGTGGAGATTCCAGATAAATACGCTCCGAATCCTAGACATACTAATTGGACGTCCTTTAGGACATATCTTGGTAGTAAGTAAGCTTGGAGTGCTTCGAAACACCCTTCGTAGGGGCTCGGATATAGAAGCAGCTGTGGAGTCTCTAAGCAAGTACCTGAGAGCTTCGTACGAGGAAAACTGCCCTTTACTCAAAATTCAAGGCAAGAGCAAAGCAACCTTCTGGTCTAAGGAGCTAGAGAATATGACACGAACTGTGCACAAACTTGTTAGTAGAGTTAGACAGAGGAGACGCTCTTCACAGTGGGTAGAGGCGTTGCAGGAATATAAAAGGAGATTGACGACATTACTGCTTCAGCTAGGCAACACAGAATTCTGTGCAAGGTCACCAAAGCAAGGTTGGGATCCCTGTCTAATCTCTCTTGGGAGATAATACTACTTCCGAGAAAATTACTCTGAGGCTGCTGATGCATATGCACTTTCCCGGTTCCACAGTAGCGCAATCGATCACAGAGTACATGTCATTGCACAGGCCGTCAGGGGAGGACTGGGCGAGCGAGTCGTTTGCTCCTTACAAAAGTCTGGGTTTGGACGGCGTATTTCCAGCCATGTTACACCACGGGCGGAATTTGGTTGTACCTTACCTTTTGAAGGTGTTTCGGGCATGTATGGCCACTGGCTTCACACCTATAAGCTGGCGGAAGGCTAAAGTAATGTTTATTCGTAAAATGAGCAGGGCTAGTTGTACTAGCCCGAGAGATTTTGGTCAGATTACCCTTTCATCTTTCATGCTCAAGACATTCGAAAGGATAAATGATAGATTTTTGAAGGATGGCCCGCTAGTGAGGTGTGCCAATCATTGTAATATCATTTCGCATACCAGGCTGGGAAATCAACTAATCTGGCCTTACATGATCTGGTCGGTAGGCTGGAGAAGATTCTAGATCAGCGAGCAGTGCCATTCGTGACCTTTTTAGACATTTAAAATGCATTTAATTACACCACAACCGCCTCCGTCAGACATGCCTTGGTTAGGCACGGGGCTGAATCAATCCTGGTTGATCGGGTTCTGTCCACTCTGGAGAGCTATGCTTAACGACGTATGCTGCAGCGTCAGTGTAGCTAGGGGCTGTCCGCAAGGCGGAATTCTATCACCCCAATTGTGGTGCCCCGTGGTGAACGATCTCCTCGTTAGGCTCGGCAGTACGGGTGTTTATGTGCAAGTCGATGCGGACGATTTAAGCATAGGTATTAGAGATCGTTTTTGTGGAACGGTCTCGTGGAAGAGGCAAGTCAATCTTTCTGTCACCGCTGGAAAGACCGTGCTGATCCTATTCGCAAGGAGAATGAAGCTTGATGGGCTTGTCTTGCCAACCTTCTTTGGGTCTAGTCTAGTTTTATCTCAATCAGTAAAATATCTAGGAATCATCTTGGACTGTAGACTGAATTGGAGAGAGCATGTTGAGTAAAGACAAAGTTATCAAGCCTCGTCATTCGTTGTGGGCTTGTGGTGTTGTCGGAGTGAGGTGGAGGCTTAAACCCAAAGAGGTACTCTGGCTCTACATGACGATAGTATGTCTATCTCTTTTATATAGCTCCCTGGTTTGGTGGCCTTTGAAATAGTTCGAGCTAGCTGACTCAGGTTAATGGGTAGGAAGACGGCGTTAACTGCACTATCACTTTATTTACTAATATAGAGGCCTCCTGGCCGATTTACAACTTATAGCGAACAATTCAAGAAAATAAACTAATCATGTTGCTCCCTCTGCCGAAACTCATGCCTGTCTCGCTGCCATCTCAGGTCCTACAAACTGCCTTTCTTCCCACTTCGCACACTGACACGTACTCACGTAGTGGTCGGGTTGACGCCAAATCTCATCACAACCTCCGCACTATAGTTTAAGCGCCTGTCATTAAATGTAAGTACAATAAGTCTCTTCTTCTTAGCTAAAACTAGCACATAATGTTGACGAGGGCAAAATCAACAATACTGCAGAAAAACAGTCCTTCCTTGGTGAGGGAATCTGGCTTGGGGGAAATCCGGCGGTAACTCTCTACGACATTTCATTTCCTTATGAGTCCTTCAGAATATAATAATTAGGTCTAGCATTACGGAGAACCACGTAAGATTGCATAAATGCGTTTTTACAAGCACACCTTCTCACCTACGCAGAACTCCATGGGAATGAGTTTAGACGCGGGCACGCTTATTCATACGATCATACGCTAGAACCTAAATCGATTGTTAAGCTATGTACAGATATGTAACAACACCGCGAACCGAACCACGCGACGAACTGCAGCGCGCGCATTTTGACATACAACATTGCAACGAGCATCACTACAAACCGATCCAATTTTAATGTTTGTCGTTCCGTGAAAGACCTCATTTTTTTAATTTATTGTAATGTAGGGTATGTTTTGCATCCCACCACAATTTCCCTGTTCTGTAATGCTCTATAAGCAAAAGAGTTTTCTCCTCCGTCCCTTCCATCTTTTCTTCACGGGCTCTATCCATTTACTGATATGAGCGCGTGCTCGCCGCACCGATATCCCTGTCCAAACATGTGCACTTTCGTCGCGAGCCTTTCCTTTGATGTTACGCTGAAAAACCGACAGAGTCTGGATCGGGCCGAACGGCGAGCTGTAACACTTATCAGCTTCGCGATGGCGTTTTTTCACCGTCTACACTAGCACGGCGCGGTTCGTCGCGTGGTTCGGTTCGCTGTATTGTTATACAGGGTGACTTCGAAGTTGAGTCATTTATTTTAACAGTGAGTAGTTCTGATCAAAAGAAATGTTTTTTCCTTTAACATTTTTGTGGTAAAATTAAAGTAATAAAGTTATAGCCCTTTAGAAGTTTGAGTACCACCCTGTCTCAATAATAATAGTATGTGCTCGAATTTGGCAACAACGGATATAATAATAATAATAATAATAATCTTTATTTGTTCTGTAGATCATTTGTCATGACATAGAACACGTCAAGGTACTCTATCTTGAAACTAAGACAAGCATTACAAAAATAGATAAATAAAAATAAAAACAATACACATATGAAATATATGACAGTCCCAAAAACAATGAACAAAAATACAACAAGTACATATTAAAATAAATCGGCCAAGTTAAAATATATAAATAAAAATAAATAAAATACAAGAACCAGAAATAATATGCTACAGTAAAAAATGTATATGGGACTGATAATAATAATAATAATAATAATAATAATTTATTCATCCTTTGGATCACAAAGTGATATAGGATAAGTCAATTGAATATTTGTATAAACAGAATTGCCTACATACATAAATAACATTCAAAACATCAAATAAAAACACGAAGTGTATAAACATGAAAACAAATTAAAATACAAATTAACAAATTAAAATTGAACCATACATTAAAACAATTAAAAAAGACTATCACTCATTAAAAACTCTTCTATAGAGTAGAAAGCTTTATCAAGTAAAATTTGCTTGATTCTTTTTTTAAATAATATCAGCGGTAGTGATTTACAATCAATGGGTAGTTTGTTGAAGAGTTCTATTCCCATGTATTTGGCACTCTCCTCCGTTCTAGACAACCTATGTGCCGGCACCTCCAATACTTCTCTGTTTCTGGTATTATAAATTCCAGAATTTATAGAACTAAAATTATTCAGGTGAGATTTGACGTAAATCAATATATTCAATATATATACTGAAGGCACTGTCAAAATCTTCAAATCAGTGAATAGTTCCCTGCAATTAAAGCGCCTTCCCACCTTTGCAATACTTCTAATAGCTCTTTTTTGTAATATAAGAAGCCTTTGTAATTTGGAGGATGCTCCCCATGCTTCTATTCCATAAGTCAGAGTAGAATGGAAATGTGCATGGTAAAACATTAACAATATCCACTTATCAACGATAAAACTCAGCTCGTACATGCAATAGCAAAGAGAGGTAATCTTATGACTAACTTTCTCTATATGCGTATCCCATTTGCAGTTTTGCGATATGTGTATTCCTAAAAATTTTATAGTTTCTGCTTGTTCCATGGATCTACCGCTTGATTTTATAAGGAGACTACGATCCATGTGCATGTTAGAGTAGTTAAATCTCAGAAACACTGTCTTTTTGTGGTTTAAGACCAGGCCGTTATTAATGAACCATTGCTCTGCACTAGCTAAGCTTGTGTTGGCATTTCTTATCACTGACTCCAGGTTTTTGCCATTAATAAGTAATGAGGTATCATCAGCATACATTACCGAGGATTTGGCGGGAAAGCCATTGACATATATTATGTATAGGAGAGGACCAAGTATGGAACCCTGTGGAACCCCTGTATGACATAGGTGCTGGTCAGACTGTGCAGTCAGTACTTCAACATAATGTTTTCTGTTGCTTAGATAACTGTGAAACCAGTCAAATGGCTTACCTCTGATTCCATATCTATCCAATTTATCCAAAAGTATTACGTGGTCAACTAAATCAAAAGCTTTACTCAAGTCAAGAAATATTCCTACACACTTTTCACCATTGTCCATTTTCAAATACAGTTCATCCAGAAAATGAAGCACAGCGTTTTTGGTTGACGAACCTTTTCTGAATCCAAACTGTATGCTATTGAATAATTTGAACCTGTCAAAAAAATTGACAATTTGTAAGGAAGCATATTTCTCAAATACTTTCGCAAAGGGACTGATTAGGGAGATTGGCCTAAAATTACAGATGTCGTGGTTATCACCAGACTTGAACAAGGGCTTAATTTTTGCAACTTTAAGTTTATCTGGAAATGTCCCCTCCTCAATGGAACAATTAATTAGAAATGCTAGAGGTTGGCTAAGGAAACTAGATGACATTTTTAAAATATTTGCACTAATTTTATCTGCGCTAGTCGAGTTGGAGTTTTTAAGGTTATTTATTATTGATATTATGTCACAACTAACAGCGGGTTGAAAATAGAAAGAGTGACTGTTTCTATCTATATTATTTCCATTATTTCCTGTTCCATTACGTTCATAGGAGCCTGAAATATGATTAAAATGCTGCATAAATTTTTCGGCAATCTCTTTTGGTTCGGTTATTATTTTATTTTCTATGTTTAAGTTGATGATTTCGTGCTTAGGTGTGTTTCTGTTTTCGTTTATTACATTCCAAGCACTTTTTGTTTTATTTTTTGCATTTAGTATAATTTTGTTGTAATATAGTCGCTTAGCTGCTCTTAAAACTCTGGCATATACCTTTTTATATTTTTTATAGAAATCTATAAGAAATACATCTCCCGTCTTAGACAAATTATACAGATAGTGAAGCTTATCTCTTGATATTAGGATACCTTTTGTAATCCATCGTTTTCTGGCTTTTGCTTTTACGGTTTTGGTTATAACTGGGAATGCTATGTCAACGTAATACTGAAACGTTTGTAGGAATAAATCAAACTTCTCATTAATATCCCCAGTGGAATGATAAATGTGGTCCCAGGTTTCTTGACCTAGGAGAGCTAAAAAATTGTTGATGTTGGATTTATTATACAGGTCTTGGTACTGGTAGGAAATCTGAGGTGGCTGTTCATCTTTTTGATAGTATAGAGTTAATAATTGAGCAAAATGATCGCTAACATTATTGTTTACTACTGCAGTATCACACTTTACATCCACCCCTACACAAATATTGTCTATGCAATTAGATCCTCGCGTAGGTTGTTTGATAACAGGCTTCAGTGAATATGAGCTTAAAACATCCAACAGACAATTTAAATCTAAAGAGTTTTTGTTAAAATTTATGTTAAAATCACCACAAAGGACAATACCACATTTTTTACATTTAATGTTTAAAATATTTAAAAGGTCTTCAAGTTTTTCTAAAAAAATTTTAAAATCGGCATCAGGACTTCTATACAGAGAAACAATAACCGAATTGAGGTTTTCGGTTATAACTTGAATTCCACTACATTCGAAATGCTTATCAACTGAAATATCATTCAAATAGTCTAGATTATTGTATTCTAGTCCTGCTTTGAGGTATATACATGTCCCGCCATGATGAAAAAGCTTTCTACAGTATGAAGTTGCTAAAATGTACTCGTGTATATATAAAGACATAATTTGGTCAGAATTTGCCCAGTGCTCAGAAACACAAAATATATCACAGTTATTTTCATTTAGAAACACTTCAAGCTCAAGTAGTTTGTTACTAAGGCATTGCACATTTTGATGAATTATTTTTAAACTATTTGAGTTATTTCCATTAAAAATACAACCATTTTCATTGAATTGTATTGTATAATCCGCCTTATCGGTTCATCGCATCGGAAACAAAAAAGCGAAAGAATTTGAAACGCTGATCACGATGTTTTTATTCAGTCAATGTGTCAGTCGGTAACGCGTGAGTGAATAGTGGTGTTTGCTGCGTGGCTCAAACGAAATAAAAAATGGCACATGTTTATGCGGATCGGTTTCCCAATCGAGTGCAACCAACCCCTCGTGCCTTTGTTAATGTAGTACAACGGGCTCGTGAATCAGGTGATTTAAGACCTCACAGGGGAGGGCATCCCGGTGCTCCAAGACGTCACCTCGGGATGATACTTTATAAAACAAGTTAAATTTTTTTTTTAATTTTTTTTTTTATTTTTACACACATATTTTGGTTTATCTTCCTTCTACAATAATTATCTGAAAATTAATGACTCAACTTCAAAGTCACCCTGTATATCTGTACATAGCTTAAAGTGTCGCACCGAAGTTTCGACGAGAAAATTTATAAGCCGCGTTATCGGGTGCTCAAGAGCAGTTCCGAAATGTCTGGGAGAATAGCCCGTGCTATAACTCACAGCCGCCTTGAGACAATTCTCAATTTCATATAGCACCTAAGCCCATTTGCTAATCTTTTCGTGACAATACATCTGAAGCATCATATCTACCTCCTGATTATACCGTTCGGAAAGTATTCCCTTCGGGGAAATATACCGATATATCCTTGACTGCGTTGCCCGCTTTATTTGAAGTTTTCGTCAATTTTTGAGACGTGAATTGGGTGCGGTTGTCAGATAACAAATACTTGGGTTTTTGGATATAAAATACTATACATTTAATGTATTCTAAATAACATAAGAAATGCAAAACCTACTAGGAGTGCTGTAATTTTGAGTATACTTGTACAAGTTTTAGGTCTACTGATAAATAGAAAGTGATTTAAATTTTAACTCTAAATTTGGCAAAATAGCTGAGATACCCCACCTCAATGTTAATAATGTTTTGAAGCTCTTCTTTTTGCTACACATTCGTTAAGTCGTCGCGGCATCGATTGGATTAGGTAATTGATGTCTTGTTTTCTTGGTGTATTGTATCCCAGGCCATCTGAATTTGGTTTTGTAGAGACTCTAAAGTTTGTGGAGGGTACAGTGCATTTTGCAACTTTCTTCCCATCATGTCCCATACATATATACAGGTTTTATAGATTTGTTCTTCGCGTCCGTTGCCAGCTCCCGGGGGTTCGTTCTTCGTTTTTGCCTTTTTGTATTTCACCGCCACTTCATTTGCCTCTTTATTGTTTTTATTTTGTTTAAGGACTTTTAGGGTGTTCAGGGCTTTCTCGCATGGACTCTTTGTATTAAAGGATCCAATGTATCGGTTTTATAATCGAGAGACTGTCCTTTTTCGTCATTACTCTATATGTAGAATTTATTTTGTTTATGATGTTTATTCAAGACGAAATAAATATTTTGAATTTGAATTTGAATATGTTCGATGGAGGAAATCTCTGGAGATCGAGGAGGCCACTGAAGCAGATTTACTCCGAACGCTTCTAAAAAGTGTAAATTAACACGTGCTACATGAGGTCGTGCATTGTCCTGCTGAAAAAGTCGATCTTGCAATGTTTCCAAAAAAGGAAGCAGATGTGGTTGTAAAACGTCGTGTATACAGCGCTGGACAGTCATGCTACCTCAAATGAACACAAATCGTGACCTGCTGCCGTAAGCAATAACACCCCATACTACAACATCGATGAATATGCCGTTCGATGTTCACCATGTTTCCTCCTTACTCTTTCACGGCCATCATGTGCCCAAACAGAATCTGGACTCATCGCTGAACACGACTGAGTTCCATTCCATATTCCATTCATGTCTCTCCCTGCTCCATACCAATCGTTGTCGACGATGCTGTAGGGTTAGATGTAGTACAAGATTGGGAAGGTATGCAAACAGTCCAAAAGACCTTATTCGGCGATAAACTGTCCTCATTGTTCTGTAGTCTGTCTTTGACGTCCAGTACTTCTAACTTGTCGATTTCGGCCTTTTTGAAACCCCACTGGACAACATCTCATTACAGTAGCTTCGTTTCGATTCACCCGATTAGCGATTTCTCTAAAAGAACATCCGGCTTCACGTAACCCGATTATCCAATCCCTCTCAAACTCGGAAATTTGGGTGAAATTAACGCGTCTACGAACTCTAGGCATGATAATGCAATAAAACAACATTGAAACAAATGGAACCAACACAGCAAAATCACTGAATATTAAGTAGGTAAACATGTTCATATTGGACCCTGATATGACAGAAAAGCCTTTACAAAAAAAAGTACGGCTCGGAATGCCTTCAACATTTTAATCAGCGTATACTTCCATGACAGCAAATATGTATAAATATATTTTGAACATACGCCTACAATAACTAAGAGTTGGGTCACACTCCCTCTCGACGTAGGCAATGGTCCTATCAGATCAAGGCAAACCAACACTCCCGGAGAATTTAGAATTACGGAATGTAAAAGTCCTCGACGCGGAGCACAATTTGCACGTCAGGAAGAATGTGAGCTCTTTATGGTCGCTTAAAATGGTTATGTCCCTCCTCAACAAAATACTACGCCACTGTTCCAGACAAGCTAATAGGGCCAACATCTATTTTCGGTTGTCATATAACACAACTGACTACCCTTTAGAGTTTTGCTTATATATGATATCACTTGACGATGTCCCGTATCAGTCCGAACTATCGCATTGGATAAAGAACGTCCTTTTAAAATCCGTATAGATCATGAGCGTTACTTTAAGATAAGCCTGCTTCACGTCCTCCTTTTGACCGAACAACCAAGCTTCTTGTTTTCTTTACAATTCTACCAATGGGAGCGTTAAATTCGAATATGAGTCACAAAAACTCCTTTCGTAATTGACAAGTCCTAAAAACGCCCGAAGTTCCCTGACGCTTGGCGGTGTAGGAAACTTGGAAATATATAGCTTCGATACGATTAGGACAGGGGTCGACAACCTGCGGCTCGCAAGCCGCATGCGGACCTTTTGATGTCAAGTTGCGACTCTCCAGTTCATAGTAAATCCTGTCAACACAAATATAAATGAGATCAACATTGAGCCATTTGAAATTAATGCTGGTTCGTTTCAAATGCCATTGCTGGTTTTTGTAAATTGTATCTTTTGGCTGTTCCGTCTCAAATGGTTGCCGACCCCTGGACTATGGTATATACGGACACCATCGCTGGAAATTACGTGACCTAAAAGAATTACACCTTTATGTATAAGCTGGATTTTCCTTAGCTTTGAGGTAATGTCCTCTGTTAACAACTTTTCAAACAAAACCTTCAAGTGTTCTAGGTGTCCGTCAATTCCATCTGAAAAGACAAGCAAATAATCAACATATATTACTGTGAAGGAGCGTCAGGTTGCTCCAAGAACCTGACTCAAGCGTCGTATAAGGGAAGCCGTCGATGTGAACAACCCAAAAGAATGCCTTTGGAACACGTAGGTCTCACCTCCGTGACGACCGACACACTTCCTGTCCTTCTCGTGTATTCTTATCTGTCAATAAGAGGCCGGGAAGTCACATTATGCTAAGAACAGCGTGGACCATTAAATAGAACGGATTTTAAAAAATCATAGAAACAAACAACAAAGCGTAGGGAAGATAATTTATATTTTTAATAAAGTGACTTCAAATTCGTAAAAACTCGCTGGTACATCGCTCGTGGGATAGTGGACATATTCCTCGGAAATATTGTGGTTGAGCTAGGCAATCGTCGTCGGGTCAATGGCGTACCTAAACAAGACTCTTGAGATGTTCCCAGAGAAAAAAATCCAGTGGCCTGAGATCTGGGCTTCGGGGACGCCACGGAATGTCCCCTCGTCATGATATCAGTTTTCCACTAAACAATTGCTAAAGACTCGTTGGCAGTATGGGATATGGCGCACCATCTTGATGAAACAAGGTGCTGCTATAGTAGGCTTCAAAATTATACAGCTGTGGAAAGAAAGATTAGAATTTCCTGTTATAGTCTGGCCTTGCTCGTTTTCGAAGAAATAGGGACCAATGATTCCTGCAGCCGACATGGCCGCCCAAACTGTAACATAACGCGAATGCAAAGGTCGTTGTTGTTTTAATTTGGCATCTTTTTGCGGCCCAATACCGGTAATTTATCTTGTTGACAAATCCACTTAAATAAAAATGAGCTTCATCAGAAAAGAGAATATTGTTCAAACTTCTAACATTGTTTCGGCAAACTCACGACGTAGACGATGGTACTACGGTTTCAATTCCTTCGCTTGTTGAAGTTTATATGGGTGCACTTTAAGGTATTTTACCAAAATACCTTACAGATGTTCTTGATATGGCGAGCTCAGCTGATCTCTTTCGGCATGATAACTATGTTGAACCAGTAGACTCGAACTTCCTGTCCCACGAACTGATCATACTTTCACTAGGACATTGATTTAGATCATGTAAACTAAACTCGAGCGAAACAGTGCACGAATCTCCGTTTTTGTAATAAGCCTTAATACAGAACGCACGCTGCCCACCGGTGAAACGCTCCATGGCGACTAGATTTCCGAGCACCAAGCTAGTTAACCCCACAACCCGTGTCCCGCTCCCGCGTGCCTGTCACGAGAAATGCGGTTCTGAAATTCTTTTTGGTCACCCTTTCTTAAAATTTAGAAGCAACTTGGAAGGATTTGGAGGAGAGATGAAGTCCTTCCTCATCCGAGAATTGAGAAGTCTGGCATCCACGTAAATTCTGGGTGACCGATCTCGCTTCTTAACTACCACTAATGGGGATATGTAGCTTGTTTTTGTTATAATCACCCCCCCCCCTCCATCTCTCCATCACCCTTACTTGACTATCAACTTCATTCCGGCAAATAAACGGTATCGGCTATGTAAGTGCATTAAATGAAGAACAGTTCCATTTCCACTCTATGAACATAATACTCGACAGATCCTGAATGCTCAGAAAACACGGCCCCACATTCAAAAATTAAATTTTCCAGCTTCTCGCGCAAAGTTTCATCCGTTTCCGCCCTTCCGGCTGCCGCTTTAATTTCTGCATCAGAGTATCTATGAAACGTCAACTCCTCATTTTCATCTACTGCCACGATATCATCTAACCTACTACATAGATTCATATCTAGCTCAGCCTCCGTTTTCAGCTCAGTAAAAATAAACTATGCAAACCTCGGTGTTGCAGGCAAAAGTAATTTATGAACGTTTCGAAACTTGCCTTGGCAAGACAGGTCTGTACCTTGACGAGCAGAAAGCGCCCTAGCGTTCATCCGGTTTCGATGGATGGCCGACAGGTGGCTTTTGACAGTTCTACTAACATTAGCAGTTCAAAAATAGAATTAACAAAATTTATTTGTGCGGTGCCCTGGCATTTAGGCTTCGGCCTGCGCGTCTGCTTCAGTGTAAAAAAAGAAAAAGCTAAATCTTAACATGAGTTTATTAAAATTGCATAAAAAATGCAACTTGTATTTCAAAGTTGGCAAATTATTTTCTGAGGTTGTGTCCTATTTTATTACATAAATCATTGCAAAAGCCCCTTAGTTACGAACCGTTCTAGATTTTTATCGTACATTGGTGGTAGAATTATTATACTGAGAAGCAAAAATATCTATGTCTTCTAGCCTAAAGTTACCGAGTTCAATTCCTAACCGCAGAACAGTTTTAACCTTTTGAGGAGTTTCTGAGTCTGTAGATGGTAGAGTCGCTTATATTCATTGTATATACTATGGCCAAATAGCATTAGCCCCTTAACACGTTCGCGTACTCTATTTTGGCAGCATGTGCCGGTTGTGGCAGTGACGCCATAAGCCGCAAGCCACTATACTACAACTATTTAAAACTGTAATGACTCATACGCGTGATCAACACGTGATCAGAGCTCGATCCCGGCTTCCTTCCAGTACAGCCGTATAGCGTACGACATATGTCGTTTCTGTGGCTTGACTGAAAGCCAGGGAACAAGTAGACAGCTTCGTAAAGCACTGAAGAGGGATGCGAAAGAAATCGTGCTCAACGTGTTCAATTATCTGAACAGAACTATGTCGCAGGGAGATGCACTCGCGCGTTGTCAAAGTATGACAGGCGTTCCAGAGTGGACCATTCGCAGGGTGGTGCATGAAAAGAAGAAAACTGGAGCTACTACTGATCCAAAGTTTAATTTGAAGGGACGAAAGGCCGTTAAATTGGATGACGATAGCAAAATGGCGCTAAGGCGAACCGTACATTCATTCTTCTTTAGGAATGAGATACCAACCCTCAAGGCTATACATGCAGCGATCAAGGAAAATGAAACTATACCCCAAATGAGCGTCGAGGTAATGAGGAAATCCCTGCACGAAATTAATTTTCGTTACGAAACGCGTAATCGGAAGTCAGTATTGATAGAGAGACCTGAAATAGTCGCCTGGCGTCGAAAATACCTACGCGAAATGATTGAATATAGGCGACAAAGCAGAAAAGTGTATTATTTGGACGAGACATGGGTAAATGCAGGTCACACAGTTAAAAAAACCTGGATAGACAAAAACGTAGTGAGTAACCGACAAGCAAGCATTGAAGGTTTGTCAACAGGTCTTCGTGGACTTGATTTTCGTCTCTAAGAAAGGAGGTGATTACCATGACGAAATGAATGCCAGCTGCTTCGAGAGCTGGTTTCAAGGGGTGCTTCAGCGAGTTGAGCCCAACTCTGTGATCGTCATGGATAATGCTTCCTACCATAGTCGTCGAGCCGAACGTGTACCGACTATGGGATCTCGAAAAAGTGACATGCAGCAATGGTTGCGCGAAAAAGGAATCCCGTTTGACGATTCATGAGCTCATCTGGGCTCAAGTGAAGGGTTATATTGCGCGCCATAACACAACCTTCAAATTACCAGACGTTAAGGTTTTACTTGAGACTTCCATACAGCTAGTAACGCCCGAAGCTTGGCAGAATGCTATCCGTCATGTTGTGAAGGAAGAAACAAAAATGTGGCAGCTTGACCACCACATCGACACCATCATAGAGCCAGTTATAGTCAATTTCAACGAGAAAAGCGATAGCGACAGTTTATTACTGTCAGATGTAAGTGGAAGCGACGATGAATAAAGGTAATTCCCAAATTTTTGACTTACAATATGTTTCAAACCACTCTTTATTAAGCATGTGACAAATCTAGTTCACCCATGTTAAACATTCATACCCCGCCTATGAACAGCCGACTACTGGTAGTTAAGTGATGTTCACGTGAACATCGATGAGTCATTACAGTTTTAGATAGTTATAGTATAGTGTGTCTACTGGCAGTACTGGGACAGTTACGGCATTTGCCGTCATGTACATATATTGTTCTAATTTCATTTTGCGGTATATCGTCACTTTTGCGTATATGAGGAGGTCAGGTGTCCCACTGGACGCATACTGTAAAATAATAAATGTGGCAGATTTTTTTTAAGAGGGGAGACTGGTACATCTCGGACATTGGCACAGGGATCATGTAAAAAACCTATGAAACGTCAAAAAAAAAACGTATAAGATGTCATCTTGCAAACCAGGTAGTTTTTAGGGCGCAAACAGTCATTCCACGTTTGCTCACTAGGATCGTTTTGAACGTCCATCTATGGAGGAATCACTCAACTAAACTACACGCATTATTGGTTGCATATGTTTTGTGAGGCCGAGTGGTCCATGTCTACTTAATATGCTGCGAATATCTATTAGCTGTGTCCGAAGGGTTATTTTTATGTTATGCTTTCTGAGGAGAATTACGGGAAATCATCACCGCGCCCGCGTTGTGTGTAATTACTGTTAGCATGTATATGACTTGTAATTCGACAGTGTACAGTGAATATAATTATTTCTTATCTTTCTTATTTTTGAAATTCAGCAAATTTGTATATGTAATTTTCAGAATCGATAAGATAAAGTGGCTGCGCATCTAATTTCTAGCTTTGAATCTCAATTAAGTGTATTTGAGACAATAACCCAATGTATTTAGTTATCATCAACACAATACAACTAAGAGCTTAGACCTCCAGTAATGTCACATCTGAAGCAGAAGTTACATCACATCAGAGCCAAAGATTGATAACAAGCCTCATGACATTGAGGCAACACGTACAACTAACTGCTAAGTTATCGTCTTGTAGAAAAACCTACATAATGTCAAAAAAAAACAGCATAATGTCAAAAAATCGATATAACGTCACCTTTCAAGATACATGATACCCATGCGGTAGTCATTCGTATACGTGTTCGCAGTGTGAGCCTGTTTGTTATCGAAAGCTGGAGCCTAAATGAGTTTCGACCGTTGAAATTAATTTCGATAGCGTCTTGTAACGATATATTTCAATCGCCAAGGTATGTTTGATGTGATAATATCGATTTTGTATTTTCAAATTATCATGGAAGTGTCAAAATTATCATATCGAATCAAGTATATCGCCAAAAGGCGACATCAAAATCAATTTCAATGGTCGAAACTCATCCAGAATCAGGCTCCAAATGAGTGTATTATAGCCTTAGACAAATGAACGAGCAGTGGATGCGTTGGTATGAAGATTGTGAAAGCAAAGATGAAAGTAGACATGATCCATATAGTACAGATGTCTCCATTGCTGATATAGAATATATGCAACTTGTACTGATTCAGAATATGAGAATAGACGTCATATCAAGCATGATTTTTTCACCATAGCTAAATCTGTGAAAAATTCCTGTTTGAATGATATTTAATTTATTTTTATGTTTGACATAAAATAATTTACCAAAGTGACATCTTGAGCACACCTCAACTTTTCTCAGTGCCCCGCCAGAAAATAGTTTCTTACGTGATATGCCGTCAGTGTCCGCGAACGTCTTAAGTGATAATGACGTATATATCGGCCAGTGTATTTTTTATCCAGGTCGATTATGATATATTCGCCATGAATATTTCATTGGGGCCGTCCATGGCTCTCACGAATACGTTCGCTCGAGATATTTTCACCATAAATATACTCAGTGGCATTAAAAATGTTACACCCAGAAATAGTTATTTATTATACAAGGGAAAAAAGTATTAGATTTTGGCTAAAATCTAGCATTTTCCCGTGTATAATACACAATTTTTTTACGATCCAATAATAGACATTTCCAAATATTTCAAGTTAGTTACTTTCCTGAAACAAAATGGGAAAGGTTACAAGCCCAAGAAAGCTGCGATTTTTACGAGTACACAAATTAATGACTTTTTAAATAATGCTCCCGATGAAGTTTATTTAATGGCCAAGGTTGTGAATTGTATTTGTGCGATTTAAGGAAATAAAGAATGGTATAAACAGGAGATTTGTAGTTACTGAAAAACAAATTTTACCCAATGTACATAGTCCTTCGTTCAGCAGCAGCAAAGGATCGCCTCATATCACATTGGAAAATGTATCAATCAGGTTGTGGGTAAAACCAGTTTTATAAGGTTCCCGAAACAGTGGCTAATTTTCAACTTGAAAATGCTAACTCATATACAGGTCATTCATTTCGAGGATCGTCTGCTACACTTTTAGTTGACTTGATGACACTAAAGAAACGCGGTTAGAAGTCATCAACGGTTGCTGAAGGGTACGTTGATGAATAGCACACAGGACAGAAATAGCTAATAAAGTGTTTAAAACATGTGTTAGTGCTGAAATAACACCGGATTTGGGACCGAGTACATCAACGGGAGTTGTGATGGCAGAAAAACATATAATTTCACTACACAAGGAAATTCGACTGTTATACTGAATAGTTTAAGCAACGTGTCATTCATGCAATTCACATTTAATAATTGTACTTTTGATATAAGGAATTGTAACTTTATTGTATAATAAAATATTCTAAAATTAAATATCTACTTTGCTGATGTGTTTATACAATATCCGGGAGAAAAGTATGCATTTTTTCTCGGGGAAAAAAGTAATTTCATAAAAAGTGACATTTTGTTACCTGTCAACAGAGTAAACTTTTCCCGTCACAGAAAAAAAATGTTTCTTCAACTAGTTTTTTGGAAACATTATTTCAGGAGTATCTATCACGGTAGAATTCCCCATATCGGGAGTACAGGTAATTCTAACGGATCCGTCAATGTTAGGTAGACAGAGCCATATTTTGTTTTGATTTTTTGTACGCTACCGATTCATTTTGTACTTGCTAAAAGGTCTTTTATTTGGAAAAGTTAATTAACATACCAAAAACAAAACGCTACAAACAAGTTTTACTACGTTTATATTCGATTCATTATTGCCAACATTGCAGTCTAAAACAAAAATGTCACTGGCTGATCAGCTGTTCACCTCAGTAGACGTCAAAGCGTGATGGATACTCGTGAAAGAGGGTATATATTTGAAGCATGACCTAACCTTGATAGTTACTTTCATCACCCATCCTGTGAGATTTCTAGAGGTTTTTTTAGCAGTACACGTTTGATCTTCATTTGACCTTACTAGTCATCCTGACCTTGGGCTTTAATTGTGTTTGAACGTGAAATTTTCTGTTCTTTCGATTGCCGGACTACAAAATAGCGGTTTCTCTTTGAAAAAATAAAGTTGACCGTGAATTGGCCTTGAAGGTGAAGGGCAAATTCAAGTTTATCGTTAAATTCCTTTCCGAGAAAATACGAAGCCGTTCTGGGACTTTGTGTTACGCTGTATAATGGCGCTCAGCCGCCATCTTGAACTTATCACATTCAGCTTATGGGAGAATAAAGCTCTAATGCATCAGTTGCACCATCAATTTCAACTTACCTAACCCGTTTCATAAGTCAAAACATAGACATAAACATTCTATGTTTTGTGTAACCGAATACGAGGGTTGTCTCAGAAATTCGGTTCCCAGGCACATGGAATTTTTTATTTAAAAAAATATTTAAGCTATTTTTCTACATAGTTGCAACTGTTTCTACGCATTTGGCCGTCTAGGTGCTCCTTCATTTTCGGAAACGCTGTGTCAGGGATGTAACGGGGATGGGCAGTTACTTCCCAGGCAAATCGCTCGATTCAGTCCTTCGTTTATTGTGGGACATGAGAATATGCATTGTCATGGCGCAGTCTTACGGTTTGCAAAGGTTTACCCCTCGACGACTTTGGATTGCCCGTCTCAGCTTTTTCAGATTTCTCGATCTTCGAAGCAAGATTTGCTCAATCTTTGCCATAACTTCCTCGAAGATCGACGGCCTCCGACTTCGTTGTTCATCGTGGGTATCCATTCGGGCGTCAAAGCACTCTCTCCACCATTTGAGGACATGCTGAATGCTTATACACGTTTCTCAAATATACTGAGTGACAATAAAATGTGAACACCTACGTATGTTGATTAGAATTCAAGAATTTTTTACATATCGATTTATCTTGCCATGAACAAGTGATAAAATGGTCAGGTTTTTCTGTCAAGTTTTTGTAGTGGCTGCGTGAATTGTTTGGTGATAAAGAAGGATTCAGCTTTCGTACATTCACAGTGTCAGTTAAATGATACATTTTTGTGATTGCTCAAAATGCCTAGAGTGCATAGAATTCGAATGGTGTCTATCGATAAGAGAGGTTTCTAGGAGGACCAAAGATCCTTACGTAGTATACTGCAGTGTCAACGAGCGTGGACTCAAGAAGGCCGAGGACAGAGAGCGAGGAGTTCTGGACGTCCCAAAGTTTTTAGTACTCGACCCATAGCTAATCAGTGGTTGCAATAGCATGGAAGGATGGTTGGTATGCGTACTGCATATAGCCGAATACTACAGTTTGGCATTTTTTTATCGCCCACATTGGGCGCCACCTCTCACAGCTGAACATCGGCGTAACCGTTTGCTCTGGTGTAGAGAAACAATTCTACGGTACCGGGAATGGAATCAGGTAGTCTTTAGTGACGAATCCCGCTTCTGCCTGGGTCGGGCAAGAGTGAGAAGGCGACGCCGACGTGCGGAAAGACGTGACCTACAATTTGACAGAGAGCGTCATGTTCACCACACCGTGGGAGTTATGGTATGGGGTGCTATTGCTTATGATATCAGATCACCACTAGTTTTCAGCCCGACGCTATATTCAGGAAGAAGTGGAACCTCATCTTATTCCATACCTAAACACCATCCAAAACACTATTTTTCAGCAAGACAATGCCAGACCGCATGTTGCCAGAGCATCGTTAGCCTTCATGGATCAACATCGCATCAACCGTTTACCTTGGACATCACGATCGCCTGACCTATCTCCAGTTCAACACGTCTGGGACATGGTAGATTGCAACACGTTCCACAGCCTTTATCAGCTCTTACTCACGAAGTTGCAGTAGTCTGGAATGAGATACCCCAACAGAATATCGACCACCTTATCAGCACGATGCATAGGCGTGTCAATGACTGGAATCGTGGATACTCAACATATTATTGAACCAGCTTCTGCAGTCAGATGACGAATCAAGCTGAAAATTTAATCACTTTACTAGTAAGGGACACTGAACCTATAAGCCAAAAATTATTAAAATCGGGTAAATATACTAAGTGACATATAAATCCGAACACCCAGTTTAAATGGTTTTATTTTAATAAAATTTTGTATAAGTACTTAATGAAGCATAATAAGTAAATGATAAAAATTTCAAAATGATTGCACTGCTTTAAAGCCCTTTGACCTTTAATAATGTGTGGATGCACCCTGATGTGCTACGCATTCTCCAACGCGCCTAGGCATGCTTCTGATCAGGTGGTCAATGTCCTCCTGTGGTATCTCATTCCAGGCAACCACCAACTCCTCTCGAAGTGCTTCTAGAGTCTGAGGAGGACGTTGCAAATTGAGCAATCTCCTACCCATCATATCCCACACGTGCTCAATTGGGGATAAGTCGGGAGATCTTGGTGGCCATGGTAACAATGTGACATCATTATGTTGAAAGAAGTCTATTGTGACTCTTGCAACATGTGGTCGGGCATTATCTTGTTGGAAAGTTGGATCCGCCAGGGTGTCAAGATAGGGTAAAAGATGGGGTTCTAGAACTTCGTGGATATAACGCTGCGCGTTCATGTTACCTCTGATGAAGATTAAAGGTGACCTGGAACCATAAGCTATAGCACCCCAAACCATAACTCCAACAGTGTGATGAACATGTCTTTCAACAAAAAACTGTGGATTCCTCCTTTGACCACGTCGCCTTCTAACCCTGGCACGACCATCGTGCATGCCTAAACAAAATCTAGACTCATCACTAAAGACAATACTGTTCCATTCCTGATCCCAGAGTGATCGTTGTCTGCACCACTCAAGGCGATTACGTCGGTGTTCTCGAGTTAAAGGGAGGACCCAGTGTGGCCGGTATGAAAACAAGCCAAAACTTCTCATTCGTCGGTAAACATTTCGCATGCCAATAGGTCTTCCGTGTTCTGCAAACCATTCATTTGCAATGGACCTGGTAGTGGAGAAACGGTCCCTTAAGGCCAATAATCTTAGGCGGCGATCTTCACGGTCTGTTGTTCTACGGCGGCATCCAGTGCCCCTTGCTCTTTGCGTACGGCCTTCTCGAAGACATGCCTGACAACACCTAACCACAGTGTCTACACTTCTTTGCACTCTAACTGCAATTGCCCGAAAAGAAAGTCTAGCTTCCCGAAGTCCCACTATACGGCCCCTATCAAACTCACTAAGTTGACGAAATCGTACAGGTCTCCGTACTCTAGGCATCGTAACCGATTGAAAAGGATGTCAAGAACCAAAATCCGCCAACGTTGATTCTTTACTGCGGCTGAAATATTCATTTTTAGAGCGTTAATGAATTAAAAAAAAGCAGTATAAAAACCGGAATGTCCAACTGATAAGGCTGAAAATTTTTTCACTTGTTATTTACAGTAAGATAAATACATTCACCAACTTTTATTAAAATAAAACCATTTAAACTGGGTGTTCGGATTTATATGTCACTTAGTATATACGTAGTTGTTCACCTTTTTTGTCACTCAGTATACTTCACTCAACTGGCGATGAATTTCTATGGGTGGTAACGTTTTTGCGTGCAAAGATCAGATGACCGCACGAATTTCATATCTGGCGGTGATGCAGATGAAGCGCTCCATTGCGCATGGCTGTCAGACAGGTACTGAGCGTCGCCAATAGGCGCTTCTTATTGGGATCGGTGGTGGGGGAGCCGATAAACACGACGGTGTTGCCAGGTTTCACCTAATATTATGTGCAGCAAAGATACAGCGTTTTGAGACAACCCTCGTATCAGACTCGACACAGAAACCCCTGTAGCAAGAAAACACTTATACGGTTTTGAATCTTTATTATCCACGAACAGAAAACTAAATTAGAATAAATTAAGTTAAATAAATAGTACAGAGTATATACATATACATACATCGTCTTAACAAATTCCCACTTCGTCTCATATATTTCATGCTTCAAAATCTAGTTTGAGCTGGGTGATTTAGGCATACCATGTATCGACGGCTAGTATATTCAAGGATATACATGTTTTAATTATTTCGATGCATTCCGCATCAGGCAAATCTGAAATTACTCATGACTGACGGCTCTAAGGGGCGTATCGTCAGCCGTATCTGCAATTATTGTGGTTTATGGCCTCCTTGATTTTCATAGAATTTTCTTTTCCTCAAAAAGCTGGGGTATTTCTAGATTTCTATTGTTCCTTGTCAGCGTCAGCGCTCGTCTATTGTGAGGTTATGTTTTCCTTTTTTATCTTAAGAGATTTCAGTTAAAACTGTTGATAAAAATCAAGTTTTGTCCGTCCGAAATATCTTAGAAAAACTATGAAAATCAATGAGGCCATCAAGGCCATAGATATGTAATGTCAGTCACTGATGACAACACAGACCCATTGGAATAGTTCTTTGACATGAGAAATTGCAAGTTTCCGATTCCTCAGATGGCTGCTAGGGGGGCTAACGCTAACCTCAACACACAAAATGGCGTTTTTTCTGCGAGTCTTCCTTACGACTGCCTCAATTTTTGTTGGTATTTTTTCCAACGTTGTATCAAGAGAATCTTTTTAAGCTATATTTGAAGTGATTACTTCATACTATTAGATCAGTCTTCTACAGGGTGGCAATAATAAAACAATGTAAATGAAAGCAGGTTATACCTAAGAGAGTGTTAGGAACAATCTTCCAAACGGAACCTCAAATTGTCGAACACTCGCCTGCAAGCAGCACCTGGCGTGTGAAGAAATGCGGGGGAAAAGTAGGGCTCGTCATCAACTGGTCACCAGCTGGGTCAGTCCTTGCGATTACAATTACTCATTAAATCATCTTGTAGAAACATTCTAAATATTCTACCTTTATCGGTTCCACATTTTTGCAACATTCAATAAGATCCTCATTCAACTAAATCCCCGTAACCTCTTATTACGGCAAAGGCAAAAATACTAGAAAAGGTTGTTATAATTCATTCATATGCCTACTTTTGTCGCTCGAGATCTCAAAATCGGTTAGAATTGGGTGTAGGATGCAATACATAAAATGCATATAGATTCTCTTACAGAATAAAAAAAATGAATACTGTACCGGCTGACAATGAAAATTGGAAACACGCTGTATTTTTTGGAAAATAAAGATATCGCTCCAAGATGGGACATGTTTAGTGAGTCATTAAGAGGCATTTCTGGAAATTTGAATTTGTTACCTCTCCCTTCCGGTTTAACCGGAAGTGATCCAGACTTTCGTTTTTCAAATGGAAACCTGTATATTTTCTTCCACAATCGTACTCTATGCAAAATTCCCTTTCCGACGACGTCACAAGTGATATTTTCATTTTAAAATATTGCTTACAAGAAAAAAAATATTCTAAACTGTCAATGTGGCATGATTAACAAATATCTATCAAAATGGGCTAAACAAATTAAAGCTTATAATTATGTATTTTCCATCGTGGGGGAATATGCCGCGCTGTGTAATACGTCGCAGCTTGTTATTTTCCTTTTAAGCCCATATTTGGCGACAGTGTTAATTGTAACACGTTCTTCTAATGTAGCAATTTTCTGTGAATACCTCAGAAATCAAATTAATTAGTTTTTTTGTGAATATCGACAGTTTAAAGGTAAGGACCGTTTAAAGAATACCCTCAAGTCAAGTTATACTCAGTGATCAAAGAAGTTGTAAGTGTTCTTGATCCAATTTTAATAAGAATATGCCAACATACGATTCCTAACCTAACTTTTCTTGGCGGAACAATCCGTTAAATACATATAAATAAAATAGTAGTATTGCCACTTTTTGATGTAATAAGGTACAATGTAATAAGCCTATAGTAGAGAGTGGGGACTCAGAATTGGAACATGATGTATAAGAATTTTGTGCCCAATGCGGTGGATACTATTTTGATAAAAAAGGTCCCAAATGTAATTGGTTGCAATGTTGAAAATGCCATGATTGGGTTCACGAGGTATGGACTCCTTCAGACATATATTGTAGCGATTGTGTCCCACTAAATCAACTAGCGAATACCTCCAGAGTTCTGGAGATAAGGTTTATTAGCCTCGTTGTATTACTTAATAATACTTGTTACGTTGTAAGGATTATATATTTTTTCTAACCTAAAAAAAAGTAGTTCAGTTTTTACGAGAAAAGCATGTTGCCATATTCCCCAACGCATGATGCCATATTACCCATAGGTACGGGTAATATGCCCATAGCGTATCATGCTCAACGAATACGTCTTTAGTTGCCCACCTTTCGGTTTTAACCCGTGTGCCTTCCCACTGCTTCTAGCAGAACCACTACCAAAGGAACCCACCAACCGCCGCCATCAAAAAATTAGCGAGGAAAGAGCCCCATTTTTTTTGGGGGGCGTTCCTATTCAAAGTATAAAATAAACATCAACAACGTAACCCAAAAACCTAAACTGACAATTACCTATTAAACTAAAATTCAATTCACACCTAATGAAACATAATATAGAAAAGAAAACACCCTAAACTAAAATACAATTCTCCAATGAAGAAAAGCTTCACCGCTGTCCATCCATCACCACTCTTTCCGCCCATTCATTCACCAATTCAATTGCCCTATCATTCACCTTCCCTTCCACCCTCAACTGTGATCTGAAGCCACTCCATATGTGCCTCACACGCTCCCTAGCATCCTGTCTCCCTTCCAGCCCGCATTCTTCTCTAATATGCTTTGCGCTTTCATCCCGTCTTCCACACTCGCAGACCGTACTCCCTCTCATCAATCCAAACCTATGTAGGTAGGCCGGGAAGTTACCGTGTCCCGTCACCAGCTGTCCAGCTTTAAATCTGACGGGCAAACAGTCATTCACAACCTCCCTACAAAGCTCCCTCCCTTTCACGCTTGCATCCCATTTAATCTGCCATAATTGCATCATACGCTCCTCCATGCTCTTTCTCCTAGTACGTCTTTCGTACCCCCATTCATTATGCCAATCCACCCTGTCTCTCTGCCTCCCCTCACGCGCTCTTCTGTCAGCCACCATTTTCATAAACTCACATGCTCCCCTCTCGATTCATTTTATCTCCACATGCATCCCCTCCACTCTCAACCTTCCAATCAGCGTCTTAATCTTCATTCGCATCTTCCCTTTCATTCAGTAGCTCTGCAAGCTGTCAACCGCCACTCTGCAGTCTGTGAATACCTCCAGGATGTCCGCACGTAGTCGTATCTCTGATTCCAGCCCCCTGTAGATAGCGGAGAGCTCCCCCAGCAAGGACGAGGAAACTCTCCCAACTCTTTCGGAAGCTTGAACCTGGACCTGGCTACACCGCGTTGTCACCATACCCACGAATGTTCTATCATCGTCCACTCTCGCGTCCACATATATCTTCCATCCTGCCTCGTTCGGTTGTGTTCCACTCACGCTGACATCCCAAGCCGGGTGAGGTTTGTCCTCACCCCTCACCTTGTAGTCCCCACTCATTCGTCGCTCATTCTTCCTCAGTATCCATATTTTATATGCTACTATATTCAGAGATCATCTCGTTCAACAATTCCAGGCTTTCTGTCGCCACGGTCCGATATACCCTTCCAACCATCAATGCACTCAACTGCTTCCTTACTCTGCTGTCATTCGGCCTTACTTCCCATACCTCACACCCATACAAAATCGTACTCTTCAATACTCTCTCATAGATAAGTTTGGAGACCTCCTTCCTTATCCCCCACTTCCGTTGTACGACCCCCTCATTTTCCCAGTTCCCTTACCGTCTTACTAACGTCCTCCGGGGACTCGAATTCTAATATCCCCGCACACGACTCCTTCCTCTTTCTCTGCTCCTCCTGCCCATGGGGTGGGGTCCTTTGTAGAGATTGTCTGCTCGGTATCTCTCCCTTTAACATCGCCTCCATCTCCAACTCTGCTAGATTGTTTCCAATCTGTTCCATCTCCGCTATTTTGGACTTAGAAAAATTCGGTATTGTCTCCTCTCACTTCTGTGCTCCTGATACCTCTAGTGTTTTATTTTTGCAATACCGGCCTTATTTATTGACCGATTGGCCTGAAATTTGGAGGGTGAGTATATCACCCCCCACACTCCACCACCGCAGTCCTGCCAAAAGGGCACTACTGTCTTTAGACCGAAATGGCTAATTTCTTGTTGTGACCTGCACATAGCGTATCAGTCGACATTTTTGCTTCTAACCATTCTTCAGTCTGGGATTATGTCAACGAGCATTTCACGTCACATACGAGTACTCAAATATACACGCTCTAAGATGTCGCCTTCTTCTTGTGGTTGGGTTGGTTGCTTGTTCGAATGTGAGCTTTTGAAATTTATGTTGCCATATTCTCCCACTTTACTCTATACTTATTTAAAAAATCAGGAATTCACATCTTCAACACAGGATTTCCGATAGATTTTGAATAGGACCCTGTATAACTTTTTCATAAATATTATTCTACGTAATGTTCTCTATTCAATGATGTAAAACAAGTATTACTTTTGTTGTCAAATGACAGCTGCATAATAGAATTTGTCAATTAGCCTCCATAAGCTATGGGGTTTACAAAACAATTTTTTTTTAATATTGGCTCTAACGCTAAAACGCATGATGTTATGCAAGGTAACATCGGTTTAGTAACAAATTAAAGTTACAACTGTTTCATAGAAGCTATCAATTGCCGCAAGAAAGTAAGGAGGCTATGAAAAATTAGGATGTTTTCAAATAGCATCTATTTGAAAAGAATAGTAGGTTGTGGAAGACAAATGAATGTCAATTTATAGCGTACCCATTATTGTTTAGTTATTTGACGTTTGCCAATCTTCGTTTCACTTAAATTTATTTTCACTATTCCATAAAAGGTGAACCTAAAGTATTTTTTATTATGAGTTTTACTAGAAAAATTCTAGATATGCTTATGCGTTGTATGCTCAGCGATATCCTAATAGAAAACATCCAAGTTATTCATACTTTTTCAAGTTAGAGGCAAAGTTTAGAAATGGTGATGAAGAACCCTTTTGTAGTAAGTGAAGATAAATGTTTTGCCATATGGTTACTTTGACCCAAAGGTAACATCTACTTGGCAACTGGAACAGGCAACAAATAGAAATCGTGAGTCAGCTAGGCAGATTTTGAAGAAACATTGATTCTGCTCAGGCACACCATCACTTATATGAAAATGATTTTCCAAGATAATTGACCTACTGTTATTGGTTTCGTGCTCAAGTTCAAGAAGATAGAAATTCTCATCATCATATTTTGTGGTCTGATGAAACGCGTTTCACTAATATTGGGTTATTTAATAAAAATAATACACGTTACTGGGCAACTGAAAATCCACGTTTGATAAGAGGGGCCTGATTTTTTCATTTGGGCCTGAATGAATGAATGAATGAAAACACGAAATTAGAGGCATACCGGCCACCATAAGGAGCCAGCGCATAGGCCACTCAGGCGGGCCCTTGTGCGCCTCCACATTTCTTAGATCTCAAGCCTCGCCTTTCTAGCGAAGTCCAGTATGGCCTTGAGCCCAAGCTCCTTAATGTCCTGGGGGTCCAAAGTGATGGACCCCAGTATAGTCGGCCTGTAGCAGCTAAGAGCCTCGCAGCGACACAGAACGTGCGCCGAGGTCTCCTGTTCTACCCCGCAGCGCTCACACAAGGGATCCTCAGCCACCCCTATCACGTGGCGCCTTAATGTGCTTAGGTTGGCTCTATCCCAAGATAAGCAAAAACGTCCGTCCTTAGCGTTGGGTCCTGCAATGAGTTCCCGTGTCTGATTTAGGTGTCTGGAGATGCTTCTCCATTTCTGAGAGTGTTGTCTTGCAATCCACTTCTCTGTTTTTCGACGTCTCATCGCCCTTTATCCCAGCATGTCCCGGCTCGAAGTAATCTTACAGGCACTTAGTGCCTTCATTGCAGCCTGGGTGTCGGAGAAGATTGCCATCCTTCTCCTAGGCTGGTGTATCCACCAAGAGGCAGAGATAGCCTAGTCCTAGGCCCCGAGACCCCGACGCCAGAGGCCTCTTCGGTGACCGAGCCGTCCGTGTACCAGACTTGCACACTCACTCCAGTGAGCCTCCGGTAGCCGGCGTCCCACTCCTCCCTCGTTGGATACTCCACATTAAACATGCGGTTGAAGCGATACTTAGGGGTAACTACATCGCTCCTGCTCAGAAGGACAGGATCCTCCCTTTGCAGTTCGACCAGGATGGCAGTATGACACTTGACGGGAATGAAGAAGGCCCAGCTGCCCTGACTCCTCAGTCGATGTCCGACTACTCTCGCCTCTCCGCGAAAGTCAAGGGTCACTTCTGGTTAAACCGGAAGAGAGAGATAACCCATTCAACTTTCCAGAAATGACTAACTAAACATGTCCCAATCTTGAAGCGATATCTTTATTTGCCAACAAACTACAGAGTGTATCCAATTTTCATTGTCACTCGGTATAGCCTACGCCATGCTAGCATAATCCAGGACCGCTTAGGGAAGGCATTCCCGCATCCAAAATGGCGTCTAGCCGCCAAAACGACAAGCAAGTATGAAGTTGTCTGTCGATTTTTTAATGTACCAGATATGTCACCCTCGACTATAGTTCCGAAAACGTGAAAAGCCCTCCTAAAAAGGCCCAGATCTAATAACTTATGCAATCTTCTACTAAAATGTAACTGCATTGTTTACGCATCTGAAACGATAGAAATAATAATTCGACACTTAAAGGGAACCGTGTTGTGTTGTCGTGGTCTATGCTGGTTTTGCATGGTGCCATCTTAATATTTGGAATAATGACTTCGTGCAATCTCGGCATGTTACGGACCTTTCAGACTACTGTAGTAAACACACTGTATAGGAATATGTGAATGAAAAGAAGAAACAAAACCAAGTGTCACCGGGGAGAAAGATACATACAATATTGTCCAAAAGTGTCATGTACTCAGGAAGGTCACCGTTGTTACCCAAACGTTTACCATATTAAAGGAGAATTTCCAATATACAGGGTGGCCCAGCAAAAAGGTCGCGCCCTCTGTTGTGACTCTCCTGGTATAATTATAGATATTGGAGTGACTCGAATCTACATTTGTTTCGAGAGATACACTCGCAATATTCTGAATAAATAAATATATGGGCCGGCATTTTTGGAAATCATATTGTAGGACCTTTCTTTATTCCTGGAAACTTGACGGGCGAGACGTATTCGTAAATGTTAGAAAATACAAAGGAGTCACGAATATCGAAATAATAGAAAATGACGTTAACTATAATGAAAATTATATTTGGACACCCATTTCCCAAATCAATGGATCGGCAGACGAGGCCCCATCAAGTGGCCGCCGAGATCTCCGGACACAAGTCTAACTTTCTTTGGGGGCTTCTGAAAAGTTTTTGGTACGAAGCCAGATTGCATTCAAGTTCTTCGTCAGCGGATTACGGCTGAATGTAGACAAACAACTCAAGACATGCTTGAAAATGTGAGGAATAGATTCGAATCAAATCTTTATTGATGCATAGAGATAAATAGACAGAACTTTCAGTACTTATTATCACATTGGCCTACCTCTTTATAGCAGACTAATTTTTGCTTCAACTTAGTGTCCGTGTAAACTGTGAGCTGTTTTTTGTTTTTTTTTTTTTAATACTCGGATACTTGTTTTTAATTTTAAAGTAAGTCTTGTTACTATCGGAACTATATTATTTTTACGATATAATGCCTTATTATCACAATTTGTAGAATTGTACTCGTATTATAAACTCAAATAGCTCCACAACGATTGAAGACTTTATTATAGAAAAGTTAGTAAAAACTTCATGGAAAATCTAAAATCTAACGAAATACCTTATTTTTGGATCACGTTGTATATAGATGAAAGGAAATCAAAATTGACGTGTTCGAGCATTTTTCCCAAAATATACCAGGAGACTCACAAATAGGAGTGCGACCTTTTTGTTGGACCACCCAGTATGTGGTTTCATTGGCTAGACAAACATCGGGGATTATCGACATGAAAACCACAGACCATGTTTCAAATGTTACATTAACTTCTTCTTTCTACTAGTCTTATAATTATCATGATGGCGGTGGCCATTCAACAGTCCATCTATCCTGGCCTCTAAACTATTCGCCTCCTCTTTTCTGGTCGTATTAAAATTGCTGATATTCGTACTACTCAATAGTTTGTCAATCCTGGCTTCTATACTGTTAACACCCCTTTTGCTGGTTTTATTACGAGTAGAATTGTTGTAGTGACCATTGAACAGTTTATCTATCCTAGCATCAATACTGTTAACATCCGCATCCTTTTTATGAAGGCCCACTTCTGCAACGTTCGTCCATGTTTTAGTCTGGTGATTCCAAAACCACCCATCTGGATGATATACTGGTTTATGGACGTGCTTGTAGATTGCAATCTGCTGCGTAGGTTTCTTTGCAGACTTCAGACCTACATAGAAGACCAACAATGGTATCCACCATGGAAACAAAGCGATTATTTTGATAAAACCGAGTATGAAGGCTAACGCCATCGGTACAACGTATAAGTAAGGGTTCTTGAAGAAACTCAGCAAACGATTGAGTATGGGCCATAGATGCCCAAGGGCATCGAAGAGCCCCTTCAAATCTGGGAATTTCCACCCCCCACCATCATCTCCGTCACCACCATCCCCTCCATTACCACCGTTTCCACCAGTGCCACCAGATTGGGCGCCTGGAATGCCACCTGTGTTAGCCGATGCAGGATTGGATGCTTCGGGAGCATCTTGTGCTGCTCCTATAGGTGCATCTTGCGCTGTACCTACAGAAGTAGCCGGATCTGCAGCTTCTTCGACAGGAGCTCCTCCTGCAGGATCTCCAGCAGCCTGGTATGTTTCTGGGGTCCTGGTATTACCAGGATTTTGGTGAATGTGGGAATTGATTGTCAGACTTAAATCAGAACAGTCTGGCGCTTGCCTTTGCTGTGGAATCCCAAACAGAGAACTAGAAATATGAACTGTGGGGCACGGTGATCCCGCACCTTCCCCTATTCTAGTAGCATCCGGAATCATATCCAGGTTGAAGACACTTATTGGATTGGAACTAGCTGCATCCAAAGCAGCAGAGCCAACAGAATCGCTAGCAGATGTTTCTGGTATTGCTGAAGGAACAGCATCAGCAATAGAATATTGAGGAGAATAAGAACTGATTTCAGGAGAAGGACTGACACTTGGAAATGCATCGTTTGCTACAGCACCTTCTATTGGACTGGAGCTTTCTTGACTAACCAAAGACGGAGTTACCGAGCTCAGCTCACTCAAAGACACACTAGGCGAAGGGGAATTAATTTCGGGATTAGGGCTAGGGTAAGGCACTCCTTCTTCGTACCAGTTTTGTTTCACCTCATTGTAGTTAGGCTCATCCGACCATTTTGTGTAAATGTTATTGCTTGTAGATTTTAAGGATACCAAAGGGAAAGGAGTTGTTGACCTTTCTTTAGTTTTTGTAGTGACTTTAATGAAAGTTGGTGTTATTGATGTACCATTTAGATACTCGTCGGGCTTTGTAACCTTGAGCCTGAACGGTGCATCAGTTGGAAATGTCGTATTGTTCTTGTTTTTGTACAAAGTGCTACTATTCATAGTTGTACTAACGAGCGGGTTACTTGTCGTGATATGACGTGTAGTCAACTGTATACGAATAGGTTTCATAGTAACTACTTTGTGATTCGAATTTTTACTTGTGTCGGAAATAACATTTACTCTATTGGTACCTTTGACTACCAAGTTACCTTTGATCTTGTTTTTATGTTTTCTTAATCTAGACTTATTATTTTTGATAATAGGGTTGTGTTTTGAGATCTCCCTGGGAGTATCGCTTAAAATAAGAGACGAAGTGGTATTAGGGCGCAATAAATTTGATAAAGGATCTAAAAGGAACCTAGTGTATTCTGGATACCTTGAGGTGACGGTGTCCGAAGGCATTGTAGACACCGTAGCCAGACATAGCATGAACAGACCAACTAGGCCTGAGTGCCTCATGATCACCTGAAAAAGAAAAAACTATCAGTTTCACATAAATTTCAAGAGCTGTATCATTATTATAAACAATAGGTAATGTAATGTCCGTCACATATTTCCTAAAAATAGTAAAAAAGCCCAAGTTTGTATTGCTTGCAATAATATACACTCATTGTTATGTAGCCTTTGTATGACAAATATTTTTGAAGCTGCACTAAATTGACTAGATTCTGGTAACGATAAAAATCCAGATTTTTGCAGGATTTATAATGGTCTGAGTATGATTATGTCGAAATATCTACAACATGATAAAATATGACGCATGAAAATTTTCATTTCAGAACAAACTCCGGTAAGCCACCGTTCTCTATGGCAAAATCCATAATGGGATGTTTGGATCAGCCTTCGCTTTTTAAGAAGAGATAGGACAATGATAGATATGGAGATAAGTAGTGTTCTAAACGGATCTAGTCAGATACTGCCAAGAGCGGATCTAGCATTTGTTAAAGGGGGAGGTCACAGGACTCATGTTCAGGAAGATATTCGTAACAGGGGGGGGGGGGAGGAGGAGGGATATAATGGACCGTTTTGAAGTTAAGCCGCCTTATTATTTTGGTACAGTTTTATAAAATATGGAACCGATTCCGGATACTTATTCCCCCGTTTTAAACACTTGGTAATTCTCATAACAGATCGGTCATCAGCGACCTGAAAAACCACGCATATTTTTTCTGAAAAACGGTTAATATTATCGAAATTCAACATGAATAAATTTCTTGAAACAACCGCAGGTAACTTTACATTGATGTAGATGGAACAGGCGAGGTACTTTCCAATTTCCAAAAATATTATTTTCAAGTCAATATTATCCAAGATGTAAAAAATTAGCAATAGATTGCGTTTATGGCTAGTGCGTCACTGGCGAACTAAATGAGTTAATAGTTTTCGTTGAATTATGTCTTTGTCCAATACAAACAAAAACATATTTACATTCCTCAGACGATTTGGATGGTCTAGACGAGAAAAATTGCTGGCCTTAGTAACGTAATTGTATTAATAGTCAGAATTCCTTAATTTCACCTAATAAGTATCTCAGGTGTTTTATGACCATATCAAGAGTCATGAGCAATATTTATGACTTTCAAATCTCAATTTTATTGTTGAAATTTTTGTATCCTGTATTACACTTAAAAATAAGAGTCTCAAGAATTGGATCAAAGAGATTATGTGACGAATTAAACTTCAACCAGGGACTGATGTATGTACAGAGATTGAGATTCAGAATAAAATCACCCTTTTTGAAAATATTACAAAATATCACTAAAAGGTAAGTAAGTAATGTATATTTTATGTTTAAATGCATATTCACTATGAGTATAATACGAAAAAGACAATTAATAGAAGCAGGCCATAGAATACGACGAAACAAATATCTAATCAAAACATAAATAATCCTCAAATTGTCAATAATTTCGCATTACTTTGAGCAATTTTTGTGCGTGTTACGAACAATGAAGCTGTTGATATGCTTGCAGTTTATTTTGAATGTCTTCAGAATGCTGCAGTAGCAAAAAGAGTTTACGCGACTCGATATCCAAATCGGCGTGAGAGTTTTTCCCCGATTATTGGAAAGTTATATCGAAGGTAATTATCATATTAGCTCAAGGGCATTATTTATTTATTTCCAACAGGTGAAACCCAATTACAGGAAATGCTGAAAAAAATAACAATTAAAGAGACATGGTATAGCAGTTAATAATCGATGCACAACTGTCACTGTAAATAACACACGATTCAGTAACACTGTTCATGACGCAGCACATGATATTAATTGGCGATTTTGTCATAACATTTGTACGGCCAGCTTGACAATAGAATGCCGTTTGTTGTCGACTCCCTAAACATATTTTTCAAATAAATTTTTGACAGTCAATTTTATTGTGAATGAGGCCATACAAAAACGGCAAAGCAAATATGTTTCATCTTGTTGACAGTGAATCTAAATTGAAAAACTCTAATAGGGCACTATGGTCACAACCTCTTTTGAGGATAAGAACCTGTGCATTTAAGGTGAAAATACTTCAAAGCTTTACGTTGAATGGCCTCAAGGATCACGACAGAATTTTGGTATATAGGAGACCAGATCAGAGTAGCATACTCCAACTTGCTCCTGACAAAAGTAAAAAATAAAGTCATTAATGTATCAACATTGGAGAAACCCTTCCAGTTTCTGATACAGAAACCAAGTAGTCGAGTGGCAGCCGACGAGATATTGAGTATATGCTCAATAAACGTTAGCTTGGTATCAAAAGTGACTCCAAGGTCTCTATAAGAGGTGCATCTGTCTATAACCTGACCATTGATGTTATAATTATCATAAATTAAATAGTTAACCTTTCTTGTATAAGTCATAACTTTACATTTCGAAACATTCAGACTGAGACAGTTTCGTGAACACCATGACGAAATTAGAGCTGAGTCATCTTGCAACATGACGCAATCCTCGCCTGTCTTGACTGACGTGCGGATTTTAAGGTCATCAGCGAAAAACAAATGGAAACACTTCAGTTCAAAGGACAAGTCATTAATAAATATCAAAAACAATAATGGACCTAGATTTGACCCTTGAGGTACCCCGGACGTGGCCCGATAGTAACCTCGACCTATGACCACCATGTTCGACAAATAATCTTCTATCCCTCAAATATGAATTCAAGAGCGACAGCATTGCATCAGACATACCCACTGTTTTAAGCTTATCCAGAAGTGCATAATGATCAACTTGATCAAACGCCTTCTGAATATCTGTGTAGATGACATCAACTTGTCCCTGACCGTCCAGTACTTCAGAAATGTACTGAGTAATTAGAGCCAAGTTGGTGACCGTAGATCTGCCTCTCATAAACCCATGCTGATTAATAGAGACTGCACCCCTGACCGAGCAGTAAACCGTTTCATAAGCGATGATCTCAAACAACTTGCTGAAATTGCACAGGATTGCTATTTGGCGATAGTTGGAAATATCAGAGATATCTCCACTTTTGTGAATAGGACATATTTTAGAGCTCTTCCAGATATTTGGATATGTCTCTGATTTTAGAATTAGGTTGAATATGGAAGCCAGCGGTTTCGCTAGTATATCAATGCAATCTTTAACGAAACAACTTGGAATACCATCACATCCAGACGTCATTTTGTTCTTTAATCTTTTCGAAGCCCTAATTACGTTTTCTTCACTTATATGGGGTTGTCCAAAACGGACGCAGGAAAGTAAACCCATATTAAAACAAGAAAGATTGATATTCAAATCAAGTTGGGTACTTTATTTTGAAGGTTCATTTATACCATTTATGTATGAAAAATAATATCGCTCAAATGTTCACCACGACTGGATTTACAGACGTCCACGCGATGGTCGAAATTTTCAATGACATTTTGCAACATGGTCGGTTCTATGGCATTTATCTCGGCAATGATGTTGTTTTTGAGTTCTTGAAGGATGGCTGGTTCGTTGACGTAGACTTTGCTTTTCAAATATCCCCATAAAAAGAAGTCCAAGGGAGTCAAATCGCACGATCCTGGTGGCCATGGCACATTTCCTCTGCGCGAAATCACGCGATCACCGAAGAAGGACTGCAATCGATGGATATTGACGTTGGTTGTGTGGCATGTTGCACCGTCTTGTTGGAAATAAACATCGTCCACATCCATTCCTTCAAGTTGCGGCAAAAAATAGTCCTCTATCATCACGTAATATCGCTCAGAATTGACGGTAACGGCGTCCCCGGCCGCATTTTCGAAAAAGTAAGGTCCGATGATGCCTTTTGACCACAATGCACACCACACAGTCACTTTTTGAGGATGCATCGGCTGCTCTTGATACTCACGGGGATTTTCGTTTGCCCAGACGCGGCAGTTTTGCTTGTTTACCGTCCCATTCAAAGTGAAATGCGCTTCGTCGCTGAACATGATTTTTGATGAAAAATTGGCATCAATTTGGCGGTGTTCAAGGAGCCAATCTGAGAACGTTCGGCGCGAAAAATGGCGCTCTTGCGTCAGTTGGATCTTGTAGGCGTGTACATTCAAATCCTTGTGGAGAATGCGGAGCAAACTGGATCTCGAAATGCCCAATTCTTGGGATCGACGCGTTGTTGATTGTTTCGGATCGTCTCTCACACTCTCCTTCACAACAGCAATATTTTCCGGTGTGCGAACGCTCCTTGGCCGGCCAGAGCCTGGCAGATTTGCTACAGAACCTGTTGCCTCGAATTTACGCACCAGACGACCGATGGGTGTTTCGTTTGGGCGGTTGTTGCGACCGAAATGTTCACGAAGCGCGCAAAACGTGTTTTTTATTTTTGCACCATTTTTGTAGTACTCTTGAAT
Organism: Acanthoscelides obtectus; assembly: GCA_963669975.1. Taxonomy (NCBI): domain Eukaryota; kingdom Metazoa; phylum Arthropoda; class Insecta; order Coleoptera; family Chrysomelidae; genus Acanthoscelides; species Acanthoscelides obtectus. Next base: position 74,514,017 of record CAVLJG010000010.1, read on the forward strand.
AACTTTAATGCGATCTTCAATCGAATACGACTCCATAGCGATCAATGGTAAACACTCAACTAACAAAATGACATGTCGGTGACAGAAAACAAAGATGGCGTCTATGTCAAATTGACGTTTACTTTCCTGCGTCCCTATCGCACAACCCTTTATTTTTTAAAGAAATGATATCGGTAGAATTATTTGTTGGAGGAGATGACCCTAGTAGACCAGACGGGATAAAAACTGTTGAAAAGAAGGTAGCAAAACTGTTCACTATATCCTGAGGCGTATCGCAGACATTGCCGTTAAGCGTCACCCTTGGGGGGATTCCAGATTGCTGTTTTTTGATCTAGGCAAATGACCAGAATTTGCTAGGATCATTGACAATGGGATCCTCAACCGATTGGACGTAAGCGGAGTAGGCAACACTGATCTGGTTCTTAATGAGCTTCCTAAAATTACTGAACTGATCATAAGAAAACTTAGTACCGTCACGTTTCCAGTTCCTTCTTGCTATGTCCTTCTTCTTGATATTAAGTATAATCCCTAGAGTTGGGCATATCAAGAACGGTTCAAAATATTTGGAAGGACCATAGGTAAGTTCTAATGGCCATCAAAATATAGAAATTCGTTTAAATTTATCTTTGTTTTAATTACTCTTAGAATGCACCCATACCATGTCGTTTTGCATCAATCCTTAAAACAGGAAGATTCTAATCGCAGGGTGGACTATTGCCATTGGATCTTAGGCATGATACGGGAAAATAGAAGATTTTTTTAAAATTCTTTGGACCGATGAAGCCACCATTAATAGTGACGAGAGAGTCAATCTGAACAATATGCATTATTGGTCTGCAGAAAATACACATTGGCTGCCTGAAGCTCAGCAGCAAGCGCGTTGGAATTTTAATGTATGGTGTCCCATACTGGGAGGGAGGCATAATTGTTGGGCAGTATTTATTGGAGCAATTCCTAAATGGCAATGTCTTTTTTGAGTTTTTGGACAATCAATTACCGTTGCTGTTGGAACATGTAATACTGGAAACAAGGCATTTTGCTATTATTGTGCGAGAGCAGTATTTCAACAGATGTGACTGGAAGAGAGAGTCTGTTTCGATGGCCGTCGCGATTACCAGATTTAACTTGTCTTGATTTTTATACAACCAGAAAATATATCAAAAACTGGATTCGAAATGCAGTTTTATCTAGCCATGAGTAGCTTCAGGAATGCATAGAGCGTGATGGTCAGCATTTCGAGCATTCACGGGGGCATTAAAAATATTTCTCTCTTAATAATAAAAATAAATTCCAGAAGAATTAGTTTAAAAAAATTAAAATTTCGTATAAAATTTTCTTTTGCCTAAATTTTAGGTTAGGAACAAGATATCGAGATGCGATTTTCTCTAGTTTGCTTAGACATCATTAAGCTACTTTTTCATAAAATAAATCATACCAATGCATTTAATTTTACTGAGAAAATTAACCATTTCTGATGGAATGTCGAAAAAGTCCTCTAGCGGCCACATGTGGATCTAACAAAACTTCAAATATTATAACATTTGTATCCCAAGAATAGCTTATTTCAACTAGCCCAAGTTCGCTAAAATCGGCTCAGCTGTTTCAAAGATACAGGATGTTGTTTGCGGAAAGTCTTTGAATACCCCCCATCACAGATCTAATGTCGAATATCTAATTTTTTTCACTATGTTTTCAGTGACGAGAGCTATTGAATATCTAGCACACATCACTCTGAAGTAGACTATTTCGTTATTATTATTTCGGCAACATTCCAACATAAACTGGCGCTCCAACTCAGAATATTCCAACCTAGTACGAACGAATCCTGGAATATAAACGTATGTGAAAGCTTTTGAGTATTACAATTTGACATTTTTTATACTAATAACCTATAACGGTCATTCAATATCTATGACTTGGGTGACTAGATCGCGTTCGCAAGGAAACAAAAACCGTTAGCTTAAAACAGCGTGTTCCTAAAACAAATTAATTTGTTTTGATTGTTTCATATACCATGTGCTATTCTAACCTAGGGGCCGTATCGTCAGTCGTTTCTAGAATAATTGTAGGACACCTTTATGCCCTCCTTGATTTTCATAGTTTTTCCCTCTATTATGTATGTATCGAAGAAAGAGAGAGAATAAGTCGAGCCCTTATAAAGAACCAATGGCAAATCGGAGGGTGGAGTGAGGAGTGGGAGACCGTGCATGCAGCCTGGCCCCATGGCCGGCCGTTAATGATATATATATATATATATATATATATATATATATATATATATATATATATATAACTTGAGACGTGGTCATTGTCGTCTATACCAGTTAGGTGAAAAATTAAAGCTTCCGCCTTTTGTTGGGTACTTCGACAAAATTTAAGCAAAGAGGACTCTTTATACTTTTTTTAATTCTCTCTAGCTTTCAATGGACTTTGCCATCATCGTCAGGAGCTGCAATTACAATGATAACAGTAGCAACAATAGTGTAAAATGAATTTAAATTGACTTAACTTACAGTAGTATGTGAGGATGTTGCTAATTGTTGTTTACGTTTAGGATGAGGGAAACGCCCAGTAACATGGTGAAAGCTGGATAGATGGTACAATGGTCAAAATTATATAAAATATACACAATTGTGTGACAAGAACAAGTTAAAAACAGATTAATTTTTTTTTTAAAAAGCATTATATCGTGAAGCCACTTGATGATTGCAGACATACACCACCACCATTTTGTGCAATCATCAAGTGGCTTCACGATGTAATGCTTTCATGTTTTTAAAAAAATTTTTAATCTGTTTTTAACTTGTTCTTGTCACACAATTGTGTATATTTTATATAATTTTGACCATTGTACCATCTATCCAGCTTTCACCATGTTACTGGGCGTTTCCCTCATCCTAAACGTAAACAACAATTAGCAACATCCTCACATACTACGGTAAGTTAAGTCAATTTAAATTTATTTTACATTATTGTTACTACTGTTATCATTGTAATTGCAGCTCCTGATGATGACGGCAAAGTCCATTGAAAGCTAGAGAGAATTAAAAAAAGTATAAAGAGTCCTCTTTGCTTAAATTTTGTCGAAGTACCCAACAAAAGGCGGAAGCTTTAATTTTTCACCTATATATATATATATATATACGTATATATATATTTATATAGTACAGTACAGAGTTGGCATCAGATTTTTACCGGTATTACTGTGTGCTTATGAGATTTGTCAGTTTAATTTCGTAGAACTCAACATGTCTGATGCGGATACAGCTGATGAAGTTGTTGATGTTAGCTGTACACCGCCTAAAAAAAGAGCTGAAAGGCTTCATTTTAGCGTTAGCGAAAAACAAATGATTCTCAACATTCATAAACACGAAATGCAAGGAAGGAGTGACTCAAGTGTTCAGGACATTGTTTGCAGAGCAGCAAGTATTTCGGGCGTTAGTCGTGCAAGTAGTAGTCGGAAGTACAGATCTAACTATTCACTGGTCGACCCAAAAAAGTATCCGCCAAAAAAAATCAACGATGCCACAGATGATTTCGACAGAACCGCTATAAGGAGAATTGTACATAATTTTTTCTTTCGTTATGAATCACCAACGGTGGATAAAGTGCTAAAGCTTTTTAACGAGGATAATGACTTGCCAAGTTTTAAGAGATCCACCTTCCATAAATTATTAAAAGAAATGGGGTTCCAATGCAAAAACCGGGGAAAAAGACGAAATAGTTATCTGGAGAAGGAACTATCTAAGACAAATGAGAAGATTTCGTGCAGAAGGTAGAAAAATATAGTACCTAGATGAAACATGGGTCAACGCAGGACATACACAGGCGAAGGTTTGGATGGATTCTTCCATAAAATCTTCATAGCAAGCGTTCTTGGATGGTCTGTCCACTGGATTAAAAAATCCCTCAGGTAATATTTCAAAGCACATACGTACGTATTTCTGGTATGATTGCGCTGACTGACACCTACATATTTTTTAATACTTGTAAGTTGAGGAATTTCAACTAAAATCATATTTTATTTTTGTTTTTGAACATGCTTAAACTATATCGAGATAAGAAATCAAGTAATCATTTTGTTGGGTTTTTAACCCTCCAGGCGTCGCGCGGCCTCAAACAACGTCATCGGTCGCGTGTATAGACGTTATCTAACATAAGGCGCGCAATTAGATTTTTTCTAAAAAGTTAATTTTCTATATTTTTGGAATATAAGCAATATTTTTTAAATGGTATTATATATATATTTTATTAAAAACAGAGAAAATAAGAATCTAACTATAGAATTAACTTTTATGTGTTATGATAAACAGAGGAAATAAGAATCTAATTCTCTTCTCCAACATCATTATATTCTTTACAAATAAAAATAGTTGATAAGGTATGCTCTTCACAGATAGGTGTTTGACAGCGGTCACACTTATGTTGTGTAAATCTATTTTTGGCAATATCCGCACCTTGGTTTCTGCTCTGGATTCTGTGGGGGTGTATTTTTCTTTTGAATGCCAGTAATCGATCGAATTTTTTGTCCAAGAGGAAAAGAAATATTTGTAAGGGGAGCTCGTTTCATCATGTGTGGTCTTATAAGCTCTTTTGCCAAAGATGTAATGAATGCGCGTCTTGGTATAGTTTTTCCATGGTGTGCCATCCTTTCCAGTGAAATGCAGTATTTTCTTCAAAGCAGATAGAGATAAAGGTAAACAAATATCCTCGTCATCAGAGTCCGAGGATTGCTCCGTGTTAGTATCATGCAAACTGTGTTCAGAGGCAGCGTCATTTATGTCTAACTCAGACCCTACATCTGATTCAACTTCTTCGTACCATTGCTGCCATTTGGCTTCTGCTCTTGGTGAAATCATATCTGGAAAGACCAATAATGAGTCTAATTATTGACGAAATTTGACCTGCCGTATATTTATTTACAAGACAAAATAAAATCTAACCAAGAATATGATAAAAATTATGTCAAGGAATTCATAGAAAACGAGAAAACGTGACAGACATATCAAAATCATAATCATTCTTTATTATCAGTAAAATCAAAAAGTTTGACAAAGCAACGCCACAAAAAAAATGAGCTTTGAGCCCTTAGCAATATTTAAAATTATTCTTTTGTATTAGTTACGTGACAGTTCAACTTACCAAGATTATCGAAAAAATCACATACAGGATAGGTCGCACCGTAAGATTCTTGCTAACACTTTTGAACAACGTGATCGGTCGCGCGTTAGATATATACTAAAATTATCAACTTCAAGATGACTATTTACTTTATTTGCACGCGAATTATGCATAGATGTTGCCTAGCGACACCAATGAGGCATTCCAGGAGTCTCAAGGCTATAATACTAATTTTTAATAAGAACTCTGTAGTGAATTATATTTTGTTAGATTTTTTCTAACACCGACACTGATGGAGGATTAATAGTGCTTCAAATGGGAGCGGTTCAAAATGAATTATTTTCAGGAAAAGGGAAGCGATTGATAATTTGCCACATCGGTAATGAAGATGGATTTGTGTCCGATGCTTTATGGGCATTTGAATCCAAAAAAAAAACGTAAGACTACCATGAAGAAATGGGTGGAGCCTCGTTCGAAAATAGGTTCTCAAATACTCTACCGAAGCTTGAAGATAATTCGATTATAGTACTGGATAATTCTTCACACCACACGAGAAAATTAGAGAAAATTCCAACAACGTCAACAAAAAAATGAGAAATTCACGTATGGCTTAAAAATAAAAAGATTGGTTATGATGATACAATGGTTAAGGCAGAATTGTTACAAATTGTCGAGGCGCATAAAAATAAATATAACCTGAACATAATTGATGAAATGGCCAAAAAATAAAATAAAACTGTTTTACTATTGCCTCCTTACCATTGTGAGCTCAATCTGATTGAGCTCATTTGGGCAAACATAATAAATATGTTGCAGCAGAAAATAAAACTTTTAAATTTTCTGATCTTAAAAATATTTTCAATGATGCTGTACAAAGAATAACACCGATAAGTGGGAAAAATGTATTCAGCTTGTAAAAGAAAAGGTCGAACCTAAAATGAGGGGATTAGTCGGTATCATTGATATGCACGGTTGCCCCTTTAATCATAAATCTTGATGACAGTGCAAGTTCCACGGCCTCAGATCTAGAATGATTTTTATTTTCAAATATATGTATTTCTGGTTTCAGAGGTAAAATGTTTTTGCAATAACTATTTAGTATACCTATATTATTATGTATTCAAATCCTTTTTTTAATCCCATTTATCTATTCATTGAAATTGACTGTTTGCACACTGACGTACCTGTTCAAGCGGTGGTAAGGTATACGCATGTGCAATTATTTTTCTAATGTGTCAAGACATTTTTTGAAAGCCTGCTTTAAAAATGCGCCTTACGACACATAATTTCTTGATAAAACACTTCTACTGAAAACAATAATAGACAGTTATTTTTTTTGTCATGACAGTTAAATTAAAAAAAAATATTAATTATTCCAAGCTTTACGTTTGGACCCTATACATGGTTGCAATAATTTTGCATATTTTTTGATCGTGTCGTATAGCTACAAAATCATTTATTCTTAGTACGGCCCTGTAACGTGCTCGGCGGTCTGAAGCGCAATCACGTGGAGTATACATGAATATGTTTAGGTTTAGTCTCTTTCTTTGATGGATACATAACAGAACGGCTGGGGTACTTCTGGATTTCTACTGTTCCGTGTCAGCAACAGCGCTCTTCTAGTTATTTTTTCTTTATGAATGGTAGGAAAATTTAGCCTGATAAAACAGATGATAGAAATCAAAAGCATGAGCAATTTGATGCAAATAGATATTTGTAACATAACCTCAAAATATAGCGGTGGCACGGAACAGTAGAAAACTATGGAATCAAAGAGGTCATAAAGCCGTCCTGCAATTGTAGGAACGACTGACGATACGGCCCTAAGTTAGGTCGAGTTTAACAGGGAAATAATATCTATCCGTTAAGTTTCTGAATTGTACATGTTCGTAACTAATCTTTTTCTCAGAGGGTTTAACTTGTGCTAAACATAAACCCTCATGAACTGATGATGGCGATGTGTAGAGAGGGCAGAGTTAACCTACTTGACGCCATTTTTGGATGAGGCTGAAACAAGAAGCGGTATAATCCATTTTTCACACCAGTTCATTACCCACTAGACAACTTTTTCGCATGACCTGGAAAATTGAGACAGTTACGTAATTTGCGTCTAGCATAACGGCTTATAAAATCTTGAGGATGAATATGCTTCGTGAATTTACCGTGGTTGATATTTTTATGTAAAGCGCTAAGATACACGACGTGCTGCATAAGAATCATTTGAGATGTTTTTTTTTTGCAGAAATATCACATTACTTCAAGTTCTGAGCAGAAGGTCTAGCTGTAGAGTTTCTTTCAAACAGCTGGGAATACTAACTTTGCCATCCATATACATTTGCGAGCTGTTGTTACATGTAAAGTAAAATTTGGATGATTTTCCGAAGCTGAATGACCATAACAGGTAACGTATGTCATAATAGTTTTAGCACAAAATATTTATCGTTTTTTTTAATGAAGAAATTTATTTAAACACCAACTAATTTACACGTAAATTACAACTCAATACTTAACTAAACTATACTATCGAATTATGTGTAGTGGCCCATTCTGCTCTACCAGACGCATCTTTCTTCGAATGTCTCTCATGAGGCCCTGCACGGAATTCAGATCAATTTCTCTTAGTTTTTCGTGAATTCGCCGTCTTAATTGTTCTTCATCTTGGGCTTCCCAGCCTCCATGATAAACCTTCCTAGATACTAAAGCCCAAATCCTCTATTGGGCGAGCCTGCAGCAAGTTTGGTGGATTATCGTTTTTGGGAACAAAAGGTATGTTGTGTTGTCGAAGCAAGTTTTGAGGATCTCTTGAGTAATGTCATGATGCTCGGTCGGGCCAAAACATTATATGGTCATTAGTATGATGTTTGTGGACAAACTGAAGCAATTTAGAAAGGCAGTTATCAATATAGCTCTGACTGTTCAAAGCTTCACCCTTCACTCTCCCCACAAAAGGTTGGAATACACCCCTGTTAGAAATTGTGCACCAGACAAGAATTTTATCTGCCAATGTCGTCTTATGTTTATGTCTAACATTGTCAGGGCATTAATCTACATTGTCCGTATAAAATCCAACGTCTCCCTTCATTTCACAATTACTCAAAGTGAAATACTTTTCGTCATCTAAGATAATAATTTTTCCAATGGCAAAGTGCAACCGCCTCAGTTGACGACAGCATCGGCCCTAGGACGGAGTTCTGCGGCACTCCCATGGTGACCATCATCGTCTTGTGCCCTATTATAAGCACCCTCTCGTCAAAGTAGCACTTTATTATGTTCAATAGATAGAACAGCTTCTCGACTGATTCGATCCAGTAGGATAGAAGACCTCTAATCTGCAAGCAACTGCTAATAGTTTTCCCCCGGTATATGCACAAACGCGAAGCCCTCGAATTCTGGATAGTCGCGCAAAAGCAATGTGTCAGGAGCAATCTCCGTAAAGAACAGCCTAGAAAGAAACTTGTTTTGTAAGGATGTTAACTTTTTTACGACTTAATGTTTTAAACTTGGAGGAATTTATGGTGCGTGAAATATGTCTAGGTGCCTAGAATTACCATTTAAATTAATACACGAATGACAAAGAATTGCGAAATACCCTACCCAACCCCCCTGCAGCCCCCACCCCCAATTTTTTATCACTGAATCTCTTTAAAAACTGATCGGGACACTCTCAAACGTGAAATCATGATCCGATCGGTACTTTCCAAGTTATAGTAGAGTCAAGGATTAGTGGACAAACAGACAAACATACCGATGAAGTTTAAGCGATTTGTATTTTTTAGTTTTCCACTTCTAGTCTTCAAAAAGCTTCGGCACCACCGCAGTCACTACCGACTATGAAACATCGAAAATCTGCTTTCGTGGCAACCTTGGTATGTTACTTGTACATACTTTAAAATTACTGTAACATATGCAGGGTGGTTCATAACTTCCTGCCACATCAAACATGTATTTTTTTAAATAGAAATACCCTATATTTTATTGCAAATTTGGATAGAGCTTCTAAAAACAAGAAGTTTGATATAATTGTATCATATCGAGTTTAGGCTGATATGAAAGAAATTTAAAAATATATCTCTATTTATACAGGTATCTCAAAACACAACATGTACCTTTTCTCATAAATTTCAAATTGAACATCCCGTATATTTCTACGTCATTAAATAGCTTTCCTCGGGAACTTTTTCTGATATGAGGTTTATACCACTTTTTTACAGTCATGGCTATTAATATTTCTTGGATGTTATATGACGTGTACAAATCGTTTCCTTCGATCTGCCTGTATGTCAGCTAATCTTATAACTGCCTATAACTTGAGAAATACCGCTCTGATTTTGATGAAACTTTCGCACAATTTTTTTACTATGCCGGGGACGGAAAAGCTTTGGTGTTTTCGAAAACTGGTCCGGTGGCGACGGAGGAAAACGCCAATAACGTAAAAAAATCCTGACTATATGTAATGAGATTTTGAAATAAATTGCACGTTAACATTGCGACTTTTTCTCCTCTACAATATGGCTTAATTAGAATTCCAATATGACGTTTCATCTCTTGTCCTCCAGCATCATTTTTATTTTTTCTTACGAATGCCATATTGGGCTTTGCACAGATGAATAGTGTTTTTAATTCTGATTCCAAAAATGTGAATACGAATATTGATATTGCCAAACCTTAATTGCTTCCAAAAAGCATAATTTCCTAGGTAGGCCTTGAAATTATAAGATTTAGCAATTTATTTTGAAATCCCGTCTCAAATAAGGTCAGGAAGAAATAAAAGTAATTTTGGGATAAATCTGGTATGCGAAACAAACGACTATCAATAATTAATAATTTGAAACCATATTCAGATATTACCGCTTATGGGTCAGGATGGAACAATTGTAACCGACTCAAATGCTAAGTCGGAGGTGCTTGCTGCTTGCCAAGATCTTTGCTGCCAACTCCACCATGGACATCCCCTCAACGCTTAAGTGCCGTCGAATCAAGGGGTTCCCTATGCTATATGGTAACTAACATTCAGGCATACGACCGTAAGCTGGGTGCTCTTGTCTCTCAACTTCAACAAATCTTCTGGTCCGAACTTGGTTCATGCCGTTGTATTGAAGAGGTGTGCAGCGGAGCTTGCTCTAGTTCTTTCGCGTCTCTTCCAGGTATCTTACGAATCCGGCACCTTCCCAAAAAATTTAAAATTTGCTCATGTTCAACCCATTGCCAAAAAGACCGGCCCTTACAACTACAGGCCTATAAGTCTGGTTTCTGTTATAGGTAAGGTGATGGAGAAGTGCACAAATCGCGAGCTTCTGGACTACCGGTATGGTTCCAGGCACCAGCGATCCACAGGGGAGCTCCTAGATTACGTCACGCAATTGTGGAGTAAACTTAGCCAGTCTTATAGTGAGACTCATGTCGTTACTCTTGATATCACGATCAGCTGTCGCACGCTGCCCTCTCATGCAAATTTCCATCCTATGGCCTTCCAGAGAAGCTTTGCAGATGGGTAGCTGACTTTCTCTTTAGCCGCAACATATCCGTCGTAACTGACGGATTCTCCTCTTCATCCCACAACGTCAATCCGGGTGTTTCCCAGGGATCGGTCTTGGCTCCGACACTGTTTTTCTTACATATCAACGACTTCTTTTCCTATACGTTCATCTCAATCCACAGCTTTGCTGATGACAGCGCTCTACATACAGGAATTCACAGCGACAATTTGATCTCTGCAGGAGAGCTGGAAAAAAGAAGACTATCGTCGACTCTCTGACGAAAGGCCTGGAGGTCATCACTGTTACAATCTTGTACAGTTTAATGCTTCCAAAACACAGTACTGTACTTCGACGAACAAAAGGCGCCCTAGTTTTTCTCCTGTTTCAATGGATAGCCGAGTTCTGCCAAAGAGCCGTTCATTTAGGCTGGAGTCCAGATCACCGAGGACTTGATGGCATGAATACATGTTGTCTAACAGCTGTTGGAAAAAAGCTAGACTTTCTGTTTAGGGGCCGTTCAAGTATTACGTGAGCACTATGGGGGGGGGGGCGGGGGGTCTTTACTTTGCTTATTTTGGATGACATGAGGGGTAGGAGAGTCTAGATGATGATTACGTCATCGGTAGTTATTTACTTTTTTACACGAATGGCAACCCTCACATTGTCTTTGCTTGAAAACGAAACGCATTTTCGGGGATTCCCGCAAATAATACATACGTTTACTGAACAGCGCGCGGTAATTCCCGCTTTAGAACCGAGTAGGTAGGGGAATTACCGCGCGGTGTTCACTTGTCTAAATTTCCTCTATCAGTGTATTGTTTCGTTTGGATACTATAGCGAGTAGACGTATTGTAAGCACAGTAAAGCAAGTTAACATTTGTGTTACCATTGATTCCATTAGCCAAAGTTTAATGTTTAAATAAGATGTCGTTTCACATAGACAAAACCAAATTATACAAAAATGGTTTGAAAGTTTTAAAAAATCTCATACAAGTACGAAAGTACAAAATGTACAAAAGTTAGTTAACAAAGTGTGGCGAAATTACAAATTACAAGCAAAATCCGACAAGGAACTAGATATTATTGTATCTAAGAAAATCGAAGAAGAATTACAAGCGGCGACTAACAATAAATCCAATCTACTAATTTTTTTTCTAAGGTGAGTGACGAAATTATTTTAGGTACCTATGAGTACTAGAAATATTAGAAATCGCCAAAAAGTTTCTCTTTACTGATTAGAAAATATTATGGCCTATCTCAAAGTATAGAGGTAGTATTCATTATATTATAGATTTATTTCTTATGATTGATTCCGTCAATTGGTCACAAAGTACAGGATGTTAGTTTTATACATATACAGGGTGACTTCGAAGTTGAGTCATTTATTTTAACAGTGAGTAGATCTGATCAAAAGAAATGTTTTTTCCTTTACCATTTTTCTGGTAAAATTAAAGTAACAAAGTTATAGCCCTTTGGAAGTTTGAGTACCGCCCTGCCTATTATATGCTCGTGTTTGGCGACAACGGATATAATCCGCCTGACCGGTTCATCGCATCGGAAACAAAAAAGCGAAAGAATTTGAAACGTTTATCACGATGTTTTTCGTCAGTCGATAAATCCTGAGTGAATAGTAGTGTGTTGCGTGGCTCAAACGAAATCAAAAATGGCACATGTTTACGAAAATGCTGAACTTGTGGACATGATTCTTATTTACGGGGGGGCAGTCTTTACAAAATGCTCCCGGATGCATCACGGATTTATGCGAATCGGTTTCCCAATCGAGTGCAACCAACCCCTCGTGCCTTTGTTAATGTAGTGCAAAGGGCTCGTGAATCAGGTGACTTAAGACCTCACAGGTGAGGGCATGCTGCTCCAAGACCGCACGATCAAATACAGGTCCGCACTGAAATACTTGTTGGGAGGATACTTTATTAAACAAGGTAACATTTTTTTTAATTTTTTTTTTATTTTTACACACATATTTTGGTTTATCTTCCTTCTACAATCATTATCTGAAAATTAATGACTCAACTTCAAAGTCACCCTGTATACAGAAAACTAACACCCTGTATTTTGTGACCGGCACGAATTGCTAGTTTAAACATATTAGATTTAAAGCCATAGGGTTTTGAATTTACCATATATATTGCCATACGTTGTATTTATGTAGCTTAATAAGAGAATCTTTAGCAGAAGCCATAGAAAGTTTCTATTTTTAGGCCACCTGTAAACCTGCAGAAAGAACACAAATTTTACAGTCAGCTTCAAATCAAAAAAGAGGAAGAAGATAAAATAAAACCCGGTAATGAATCAGAACAGCAATGCCAAATTAATGAAAATACAGATAAACAGAGAGCAAAACCATCTCAGGAAGCTGTGAAAAATAAGATTGCTCTACTCGAGAAAATCTGAATGCTTTGTATTCTGCCAGAGATACTATGCCAAGCCGTGCTGAATTTGATAAGCAGATCATTAAGTTGCGCGAGGAAATAAAATCAGAAAAACAGTCTGTAAACAGGAAGGTTCAAAACGCAGTTGCCCAGAAGAAATACAGGGATGGTATGAAAAGAAAGTTAGAAGATATTGGTCATGAAAATCCAGAAATAAAAAAATATCTCTGAGGGATTCAGTGGGACGGCCTGATCTTGAAAGCAAGGTTATAGAAGACGAACGGAATCAATTCGCAGCGTAAAAACTCTTGATGAACTCACACAAGAATTACGTAAAATAGGATTTGACATTAGTCGCAGTGAGACATATCTTCGTTTGATTCCCAGAAAATCTAATTCTGCAGAGGGACGAAGACATGTATCGACAGTCCCTGTTAAGCTCATTCGGGCTCAAACTGATCACCACAAGAGCCACTTAGATAGCAAGTTCGCTGAAACATCAATCCATTATTTAGAGAACATAGCATCCATACTTGGACCAGATCAAGTATTTTTCATATTTCAAGATGATAAAGCTCGAGTTCCTATTGGCGTAACTGCGGCAAATAAGCAAGCACCTCTTCTCATGCACATGGAATATAGCATTAAATTGCCTGATCACGATTGGGTAATCGCTGAGCGTCATAAATCAATACCACCTGTTTATGCTGGTAGCAAAATCACTTCCAATATCCTAGGACAACCGCCAGCCGTTGGATATTCTGGACCAACATACATTTCGAGACGCTTCTCGAACATGAAGAGTTTCGACCATTAGATAAAACTGACCATGGACTAGTAAAACCAGTGGTAATCATGACGGTTGATGGAGGGCCAGATGGAAATCCATGTTATCAAAAAGTCATAGGGTTTGCTATACAACATTTTGAGCGACATGATCTCGATGCATTGTTTTTAGCTACCAATGCTCCTGGAAGAAGTGCGTATAACAGAGTAGAGCGCAGAATGGCTCCTCTTAGTCGGGAACTGGTTGGTTTAATATTGCCTCATGACCATTTTGGGTCTCATTTGGATGAACGTGGCGTTACAATTGATGAACATTTAGAAAGATCTAATTTCGAATTTGCAAGAAATGTATTAGCTGAAGTATGGAGTTCAATGGAAATTGATGGCTATAACGATAATGCAGAACAGGTTGGGGCAGGTGAACAAGATCTTCCTGATTTTCCAGACATTAGATGGTATTCAGAACATGTGCGTGAGAGCGAATACTTGCTTCAATTTTGTAAAATGTAGAAATACAGAATGCTGTCGTCCAAAAAGTAGCCTATTTAGATTACTAGACAGGTTTCTTCCACCACCTGTAAAAGTAAAGAAACAGTTGATGACTTGGTTTTGGATGAAGGAGGGCAATTTCTTAATCTTTCAGTCAAATTAGCTCTACGCTTAAGTGCTTCAGTCGAAGATTTCCTGCAAATGCCCTACGATTATTTTTGTCCGATGGTGAAGTTGAGGCTATCAAGTCGAGCATGCAAAACGTGTGGTCTTTATCATGCTTCCGTCAAGTCACTAAATCGTCACATCGAAAATATCCATGAAAAAGTAAACACGCACACTGATAGGAAAGTTAGACCCGTAAGAGTCGCTGCTCGTCGTGCTAATGAACTGATGTGCATTATTCAAAATTTAGAGCACCATGATGTTAAATGGCTCGATGAGAACGACGTAGACATTCCAAAATCCGATGAAAGCGAGCAAACTCACAACACTGAGCAGCAATCGAAGCAATCTAATGTCATCGAAAACTTAAAATCATGGATTCGGGTTTCATGGACTGAAGACTGTTAATTTGAGTTTAATATATGTACCAACAATTTAAAATGAGTTTGTTATGTTAGTAAGATATAATATTTTTGTCCTTTATGTTGAATTCCGTATCAGTAAAATATAATCTCTATCCTAAATCTATTTTCTTATTTTTCAAATTGATATGACAAATGTTTACGTAAGCATGGGGGAAGGGGGTAAGAGCTTTGCTTACTTTTGCTGACAAGGGGGATGGGTTGGTAAATAATTGTAATAAATCTGCTTACGTAATACTTGATCGGCCCCTTAGGGCTAAGAAGTACTTTTCTCAGCATGAGCTCCTCACTCTATACAAGGCCCAGATAAGACCAAGCCTAGAGTATTGCTCACACGTTTGGGATGCTGCTGTCCCGACGACTATATCTATGCTCGATGCTGTCCGGAGGAGGGCCTTCCGACTCATCGATTACTCTTTTCTAACAAACAGTCTCGGGGCCCATTTCGCACGGCGAGACTTCGGCAATATAACTCTCTTCTACAGCTACACCAACGGGCTTTGCTCCTCAGATACCGCCGCGCGATGTGCCTCCCATCCAAAGCGTGTCAAACTTCGTACATCCAGAAATGGTCGAAACGACCGCTCCTTTGTCCCAAGGGTGTCGAGACTGTGGAACAATCTACAAGAGGAGGCTTTCCCAGTTCTACTAACCTTAGGAAGTTCAAAAATCAGATTAACAAAAATTCTTTGGGATCCTCATAGCAGCCGCGGTGTCCTGGCATTTAGGCTTCTACCTGCTTCGATATAAAAAACATGTATTCTTTAAAAAGGTGTTTTCTTTGACGGCGGATTGTCGGTACGTCTAATTGATAAAAAAGAGCTGTATGGTCATACTATTGCAATTTATTGGCTTGATTGCGGCGAAGATAGAGAAAAAATATATTTCAGATCAGAGCTAACGATTTTCGGATGTAGTTGAAAAGATTTTGTGCCTGAAATGCTAACGTTAAATTGTGACGCTCATCGTAAGTTAGGCCTAATTAATCTAGCAATTAAGTGGTAGATATCAGAAACAATTTCTTCCACAACTTCAGTAGACGTATTGCGTAGATATAGTAGGAACGCCAAAGTGCCAATGCATGTCTGGACAGGAAACGGCCTAGCTGTACTGAATGTTAAAACATGATATGGCAAATCGTTCATCGCACGATTGTTCGCTCCGAGCCCCTTTTGGACTGTGGTACGGAAACCTGGTGCGTGATTTGTATCATCGAATATATCTGCAAGGCCAGTCACAATAATTAGCATACGTCGTGGAGCCCAATACAATGTATAAATGTAATAAACGATTATTTGAGTAATTTTAAGACAAAAAGTTCATATACTAAATGACCGAAAATGCAACACCGACTAGTGGTTTGTTCGTACAGCCTGTTTGCTCACTCAAACTGATAGCCGGTGACCTAGTTTACGCAGTTAGCTATCACTGACACGTCGCTCACTGTATTGATTCCGTACATGAGAACGTTACAAGTTGGCTGAGGGAGGTAAGATGGATTACCGACAACTAATCCGCTGTTCGTACAGAAGCTTCTGACTGTTTGATGATTGCCAAATTAGTTAGCAGATAATTGTCCAGTAAATTGTCAAAGTTCGAAATCAAGTACAATAGTTATTCGAATGTAAATTTTTTCAGAATGAAGTAGACGATTTTGGAAAAGTTGGGATATGATATTTGCTGATCTAGGATTTTTCGTCCAACTGCCCGAATGTGCCCGAATTTTCCACAAGAGAGGAAAACATGGACACTTTCTAGAAAAAATAACAGCACCCAGAAATGTCAAGTAGATTTACTCAGTAATTCTCATTCAATTCTCATATAAAAAGTAGATATAAACATAAATTCGAAGAAATATGATTCCACACATCGGATGACAAGTTGAAGATGTAAATATACTAAGTGACATATAAACCCGAACACCCAGTTTAAATGGTTTTATTTTAATAGAATTTGGTGAATGTATTTATCTTACTGTAAATAACAAGTGAAAAAATGTTCAGCCTTATCAGTTGGACATTCCGGTTTTTATACTGCTTTTTTTTAATTCACTAACGCTCTAAAAATGAATATTTCAGCCGCAGTAAAGAATCAACGTTGGCGGATTTTGGTTCTTGACATCCTTTACGATCGGTTACGATGCCTAGAGTACGGAGACCTGTACGATTTCGTCAACTTAGTGAGTTTGATAGGGACCGTACAGTGGGACTTCGGGAAGCTGGACATTCTTTTCGGGCAATTGCAGTTAGAGTGCAAAGAAGTGTAGACACAGTGGTTAGGTGTTGTCAGGCATGGCTTCGAGAAGGCCGTACGTAAAGAGCAAGGGGCACTGGACGCCGCCGTAGAACAACAGACCGTGAAGATCGCCGCCTAAGATTATTGGCCTTAAGGGACCGTTTCTTCACTACCAGGTCCATTGCAAATGAATGGTTTGCAGAACACGGAAGACCTATTGGCATGCGAAGTGTTTACCGACGAATGAGAAGTTTTGGCTTGTTTTCATACCGGCCACACTGGGTCCTCCCTTTAACTCGAGAACACCGACGTAATCGCCTTGAGTGGTGCAGACAACGGTCACTCTGGGATCAGGAATGGAACAGTATTGTTTTTAGTGACGAGTCTCGATTTTGTTTAGGCATGCACGATGGTCGTGCCAGGGTTAGAAGGCGACGTGGTGAAAGGAGGAATCCACAGTTTTTTGTTGAAAGACATGTTCATCACACTGTTGGAGTTATGGTTTGGGTTCATGTTACCTTTAATCTTCATCAAAGGTAACATGAACGCGCAGCGTTATATCCACGAAGTTCTAGAACCCCATCTTTTACCCTATCTTGATACCCTGGCAGATCCAACTTTCCAACAAGATAATGCCCGACCACATGTTGCAAGAGTGACAATAGACTTCTTTCAACATAATGATGTCACATTGTTACCATGACCACCAAGATCTCCCGACTTATCCCCAATTGAGCACGTGTGGGATGTGATGGGTAGGAGATTGCTCAATTTGCAACGTCCTCCTCAGACTCTAGAAGCACTTCGAGAATAGTTGGTGGTTGCCTGGAATGAGATACCACAGGAGGACATTGACCACCTGATCAGAAGCATGCCTAGGCGCGTTGGAGAATGCGTAACACATCAGGGTGCATCCACACATTATTAAAGCTCAAAGGGCTTTAAAGCAGTGCAATCATTTTGAAATTTTAATCATTTACTTATTATGCTTCATTAAGTACTTATACAAAATTTTATTAAAATAAAACCATTTAAACTGGGTGTTCGGATTTATATGTCACTTAGTATATGTTACATAGTAAGAATTCTGAATAAACGTCTGCAGTGATTATGCATGAGAAATGTATACTTTATCTGAAGTCACTTGAAACACTGTGAAATACCGGGTGCGTTTTATATATCTATATTTAACACGCTCTGTTGTTGCAAAAATCGCCAAATTTCGCAGCAAATATCCCCCGTATAAGATCAAAGGCAGTTTCACCGGTCCACGTGGAGTAAAGCACGCCTATGCGTGGACATAGCCAATGAGAAAGCGTGTATTTCAGAGTTCCGAACGAGTGCAGGTGGCTACTGAAAATTGAAACAGTTTAGCCAGTGCCGTGTAGCGGTGAATAAACGTGTTTTCTTTAGTCTGTCCGTGTTTTTTCATAGATTTTATTAGTTTGTGTGTTTTTGACTTTTGAATACTCAGTTTACTTGTTGATTTAATTGTTGTGTTGATTGTTCTTGTGTGTCCTAAATATGGCTCTTTGGAGACCTTGGGAAAATGCTCCAAGCCACGAGGAGATGGTTGATGAACCTGTGCATGCAGAATTCTTTCATAAAGATTTAGAGGAACAGACCCAAACAGTAATCCTAAATATGTATGATTGTCTGAAAAACGAAAATCCAGATTCCTCGCAAAATCAAATTTTAAACAGTATTTGTATCCTGACAAAAATCAGTCGGTCTACCATTTATCGGGTTTTAAAAGGGGAGATGTAGTCAACCATTCCTTCCACAGAATGCGCATAGGGCAAAAATTAAAAAGAATAGACGTGGGTTTTCAGGAAGATATTCGTCGTATAATATACGGATTTTATAAAGAAAATTTGGTGCCCACGTTGGAAATGATACGGGATAAATTAAAAGATTATCCTGAAGATTTTTATAATTACAAATGCTTAGACTCACTGCACTGTATTGTAAAACTGTGTGGTTTTCAATACAAAAAATTAGATAAAAGAATGGTGATTATGGAGTCGTCTCGAATCGTTGATTTGCGCCAAGAATTTTTGCACAAAGTTGAAATCTATAGAGAGCAGAAAAGAAATCTGATTTACCTGGATGAAACGTGGTATGATACCCATGATGTTGTGCAGTACGGCTGGGTTGACGACAGCAACAAGTGCATTTTAAATGCACCATGCAACCGTGGAAAACGAATCATTATTCTCCATGCTGGCAGTGAAAATGGATTTATACCTAATGCCTTGCTGTTATCTGCCAAAAATATCAAAGAATCATGTGCCGACTATCATGAGGACATGACCTCCGACTTATTTGAAAAGTGGATAGAGCAGCAGTTAATACCAAACATTTCCCCAAATTCAGTGATTATTATGGACAATGCGCCATACCATTCCCGATAGAAAAACAAAATTCCGAATACAGGCACAAAATAACAAGACATTATTGATTTTATGAAGGATAAGGGAATGGAAATACCACAAAAATCAACCAAAGCCATATTATTGGATCTTATTAACAGACAAAAATTTGAAAAAGAGTATGTTGTTGACAATCTGCTTCAGCAAAATGGCCATGAAGTATTACGTCTACCTCCCTATTACTGCATTTTTAACCCGATTGAGTTGGTCTGGGCTGCTTTAAAAAAAAAGTAAGAAAACATAATCAGACCCCTCAATTAAGTGAATCGCTATTGGCCACAATAAGAGATTCAGTATCTCATATTGCTGCCACACATCTATGGAAGCAGTGTTCTAGGCATAATATTGAAAAAGAAAATGAATATTGTGTTTTGCCTCCTGTAAATCCCGTTGTAATTCCTCTACAAGATGACTCTAGCGACAGCTCCGAAGGCGAGGATGATATATAAATACCTATAATGTAAGTCTTTATATACCTTTTTATATACCTACCTGCTATGTAAATATTTGCCTATGTCAAACGTTGGAATTCTGTAATTTTTCCATTTCTTAACTTTCAGTCAACATAAATTAAACTCCCAATATAAGTATTTTTTATCCCAAATCAAAAAAATAAGAAGATAGTAAAATCCATTTATTGTGATATAAAAACATTATTATTATCGTTCTAAATAAATTTCCGCACGCCTATGATACGTCATGAAATTACAAAGGACGCGCCGACCAAAGGTTTTTATGCTATTTCAAGTGACTTCAGATATACCATACAAAGCATTGTGAATGAACTCTCGGATAGTAGGGTTCTTGTTCCCTGTTCCCTTGTCGCTCAACCTCGAAGAGTACGCAGAAACAGTATTTATATATTCTAGCTTTGTAAGTCCAACCCAAAGCTAATAAAAAATAAACAAAACAACGAATTCTGGAGATTTTGTGATACAGCTTTTTTTCAAGGGTGTCCACGGAGAGGGAGTGACTGTTTCTGCTGGGGTGAAAATAAATTTTCCCTATACAGGGTATTTTAAATTCGACCCTCACCATTGAGATCTCGGAAACTTCAAGGGATACGAAGTCGCTTAAATAGGAGCAAAGTTGCGTATTCAGATAATCAGCAAAATGTCGCTTAGAAAGTTTTGAAATTGAAAGTATGAGATTTCCCGAAATGGTTATAATTTTCTCCTGAATTTATTTGTGGTGAGATTTCAAAATAAATTGTACATCAACTCTGCCACATTTTCTCCTCTACAAGACGGCACAACTGGAATTTCAATATGACGTCTCTTGACGTCCAGCATCAAGTTAATTTGTTGTTATAGTCGGCATATTGGATTCTTACACTCGTGAATAGAATTTTTATTCTTTTTTCAAAAATGTATATGTCATACATTGACATTGCAAAATCTTAGTCATTCAAGAAGTTCGTAGGTAGGCCTGGTAATTATCAGATTTCATTTGTTTGCATAGCAACAGGGTGCTTATTTATGGTTATTATTGTTATTACCACCAATAAAATTTTCACTTCGTATTCAGGTTTCACCATATCTTTTTATTTCCTTTTAACTTCCATTCAACAACAAATTTATGGTCAACTAACGAAATACATCACTGAATGTAGGGCTAAAAAGTTAATTTAAATGTACAAAATTCCAATATAGTGTCTGCATGAAAAATCAAAATTGATGACGGAAGTCGAAATAAGAAATGTTGAATTGCAAATTTGACTACGCCATCTTGTAGACGAGAATAAGTAACAATGACAATAAGCAATTCATTTTGAAATCCCATCTCAAATAAAGTCAGGAAGAAATAGTCTATCATGTTTAACAACTTAAAATTATTCAATGAAGTTCAAAGCAATATTATGACAAACATCAGAAACCATAGCAAAGATATTATCCAAAGCAACTTGATTATTATGTCATAAAATTTTTTTATCATCATGGTACAAATTAATAATGAATTGGAACTTTTAAAAACAAATTCCTCGAAAACTATTAGCTTTAGACACAAGTAAACCTTTTTTGTTGTGGAAATACGAGAAAATAAGATTTTTGGGTCAGTTGTATACAGGGTAGCACAAAAAAGTGATGATAACTTCACCGAAATAGTGCTGTAAGCGGTGCCCTCTAGAAGTTTGGTCATAAAAAATATAGGATTCTTGTTTCTCGTACTAGAAAACCTCCCTCTACCGAGTTTTATGCCAAAATCTGAAATACTTCTCAAGCAATAAGGAAAAATAGAAAATAAAATTGTAACTTTGACGGCATGTATCTCGCAAACTATCACCTTTGGACTGAGGTATGTTTAGATCAATTCACATATTTTTGTCTGTAGTATCTCCAGTTTCGAGATTTCCAAACCTTTCGCAGACCGACCACCCTTTTTCTTTCGAGTGACTCGCTATAAACTTGAAACAAAAAGGGAACAACCCATTTCCATGAGCAGTACAGCAGAGACCATCAAAAGCTGCACATGGAGTTGAAGGCAGATCCTATATTGGTACTGCCCACGGACACGAACGTCTCAGTGTACAATTTCGATAAAAACTTTCAAACAACGGTACTAGCAAGGAAGGCGTACGAAAAAGGATCTTCTATACGGGCCAAAAACTACTGCTAAACAGGCAATTCGAAAACTGAAGACGCAGTTGGAGCTGGGAATCCAATATGGGATTGCGTGATCACTCTCAAAGAGCTGGGAAACCGAAAGAAGGTAACATTACTCTCGGTACCAGGTCATGAATGGCACAAAGGAAATGAAAAGGCGGATAGGCTAGCCCGACAGGGTGCGGCCTATCGCATAGGTCCAGAGCCTTTCTATGGTGTGAGGAGAACACGCACCATTCAGTCCATAAGAAAATGGAAGAAGAAAAAGTCCCTAGAATTGGGGCAACGGCAAGCAGAATAGTTCACCAAAGAACGAAGGGCCGCATTTCCAGAAGACCTACTGGGATTCGATAGGAATGCCATAAAGACTATAGTAGGTTGACATATGAGACTCTTCGGTCTGGCAGAAGAGGTCACATGCCGTCTCTGCAGAGAGCGTGAGGAAACCTCAGTGCATCTCCTGTGTCACTGTGAAGGCCTGGCAAGGCTGCGGTTTCAGATAGTTTGAACCACATGTCCAACAGCGGAAAGCTTCATGCAAGGCCCTGAGTCAAAGCTATGGAGTCTGATCAAAGTAGAAACTATATAGGAGGTCACGATAAATTCACTTGGATCGCAGTGACGTTAAGGCTGGGATGCCATCCTCTTTCTTCTATAATATGTAAAGTGTAGTGTTTTTATCCATTAAAATTGTGATTTACGGCTATATGAAGGCAGAAGTTATTCGTAAACATTTCGCAAAAGCCGTGGGGGGTTCCTAGGTGATTAGGTATTCAAAGTTCAGGTATTCAATTGGTGTATTTACTGATATTTCCAAAGTGTCGAAAGTTTTCCTTTTCAAAAAAGGCGATTCAAACAATCTGCCAAATTATAGACCTATTTCACTTATATCCCTACTTGCTAAGATACTTGAGATTCATCTGAAAGATTCGCTGATTGACTATTTTGAAAGCAACAACCTATTTGCTGGCCGTCGATAAGGTTTTCAGAAATGCAGTTTTTAAGTGATGCTCATTGCTAGCTAATTTTTTTGATCTTACCAAGGCCTGCAATTGTGTCCAACATGACATTCTTCTATAAAAATTGTCGCATTACAAGTTCCATAGTAGTGGAATTAGGCTCTTGTCATCTTATTTGAGCAACCGACAGCAGCTTGTAACCTTCAACAATACTACCTCCAGTACAATGACAGTTTCATGTGACGCCCACAGGGTTCTGTGCTGGGTCCACTTCTATTCTTAGTATACATAAACGACATTCCTAATCATAATACATACAAAAATCTTTACTGTTTGCCGGTGACACAACCATGGTCTGCAGTAGCAAATCGATTCATCTACTACTCTCTGCGAACATTGAATATATAATAAATTTAGAAGATTTGTTTTTAGCAAATAAACTGACACTTAATGCTTCAAAGTCACAGTCCATAGTAATAAGTTTATGTCACCATACTATAGAAACAGTAAAATTTTTGGGTGTCAGTATTGATACACAAATGACTTAGGAAGAACATGTAAACAATATTCGCAGGGAACTAACCAATACCATGTTTTCAATTAGGAATCTGAAAAGCTGAGTTTCTGGTGATACGTTGCTAACCACATATCATGTATACTTCGACTCAGGCATGTCATATGCACTCTTGAACTAGGGTAACTATGTGCATATACCTAAAGTATTTGCACTACAGAGGTGCTGCATCACAGTTATCGCAGGTCTGACTTATGTGTAGCGCATGTAGGAAGCATTCGTCAACCTAAGGATCCTTACTTGTCCATCTTTATATACAGGGTGACCAAAAATCAAACATCATTCACAGGACCGCATTTTAGCCGGAGTCTTCCATATAACATTTTTTCCTCGAGGGCTTCATTAAAAAAACATTGAAGTTTAAAAATAATTTTTTTTTTAATTTCATCAAAACCGTCAACTAGAATGAATTAAAATTTCGTATGTGGATTTACCTGAGCATTGTCCACATTCAAAAGTCTTTACTTAAAATTAATGTGCACCAGTGGCGGAGATACAGGAAATTAGTGGCATTATTTTTCCAAATAAAAATAGTACGTCACAGCTTTTTTTTCGAAACGCGGAATTATTCGAACTTAACCTTCAATTTGCTACAAATAATTACTCTTGTATTTTTTCCTAGAGTGCATTGTTTTCGTAAATACAGGGTGTCCGCAAAGTTGGGGTTTTCCTTTACACGACGTGTAGATCTTGAAAACATAAGCAATTTTTCTTAGTACCATATACACCAATGTCTTAAGGGAACCGAGATAAAGGGCTCTGCAACATCAAAAATATTTGAATACCGTCCTGCAGCCGCGACTCGCGACATCCCCAACTGGTACTAGGACACTAGCTCAACCCGACGACAGAACTGGGTCGGGGTCGGGGTCAGTGTGTCAGGTCAGTATGCAACCTTTAACCGACGGTTACGGTCACGCGTGTAGAGGTAAACGAACCCGTATAATCGATTGCGTTTCAAAAAACAACACGCACTAGAGACGTGGCTAGAGAAGTGCAAGTATCAAAAACTAAAGTGTGGCAAACGCTGCGTGAAGAGGGGCTGTATCCGTTTCACGTCCAACGTGTACAAGCCCTTCAACCTGACGATTTTCCAGCAAGAGTTCCGTTTTTCTGAGTGGTTGTTGCATCAATATGACAATAATCCGGATATTTTGAAGTGCATATTGGTGACAGACGAATCTACGTTCACGCGTAATGGGGTGAATAACTTTCGCAACACTCATGTTTGGTCAGTAGAAAATCCGCACGCTGTCCGTCGGGCACATTTTCAACAAACATTTTCGGTGAATCTTTGGGCTGGCATGGTGAACGGTATGCTCATTGGACCATTTATTCTCCCAAATCGATTGGACGGGATGCAATACCTAGACTTTTTACGCAACATTTTGCCTTCCTTGTTAGAAGATGTGCCATTAAGTGTAAGACAATCAATGTGGTTTCTGCACGATGGTCATATTTGTTACCTCTGTTCGTGGTCTACTGGTCTGCACCACCGCCGGCGTCTGCTCGGTAGCGCATCAGCTGATTTCATTTTCTGTTGGAGCGGTATGATTTCGGGCAGAGACGTACTTAGCCCTTCTCGTCAACTGGAGAGTGAGTACTTTTTTCTTTATTTTTTTTTACTTGGTCGAACTCGTTTCACTACACATTACCTTTGTTATTTCAAGGGTAGTTGTTTCTGAAAAGGAAAACCCCAACTTTGCGGACACCCTGTATAAAACAAACGAATGAGATAACCAAAGCTTTATTTCAATAACTGTTCAAAAAGACCACCATTCTGATGGATAAAAGTGCGGCATCTTTTTAATAAAGAAAAACGTATTTCCGCAAAATTTGTTGATGAAAGGCATTATCTATTCTTTCTTGTAACTGATCAACAATATTAATTTGTTCAGCATACACTAGTTGTTTAAAAGCGCCACACAAAAGAAATCCAAGAGTTCGAATCAGGAGACGTCGCAGGAAAATATACGGGTCCGTTTCTCCCAATCCATCGTTGTCTTAAATGATTATCTAACCATGCGGTTATGTCACGGCGAACATGCGGTGGGGCACCGTCGTTCTGATACCACATTCGTATTCTCGTTGTTAACGGAACATCATCTAACACATTTTCTATGTAATTCTCTAGAAAAGCTAAGTATGAGTTTGGATTTAAACGTTGTGGCAATACGTGCATAAACAGTTGGCCATTGAAAATGCCGTACATTTCTAGAAAATCTGTGTTGAAACGAGTGGGTTCTTACAGAACGGGGATTTTCTAACGACCAAATATGTTCATTATGAGAATTAGAGGTTCCACTTCTCGTAAAAAGCAATTCATCTGACCACAAAACCAAATCAATAAAATCTGCATTTTGATTATGATGTTTCACAACAATTTCGCCGTTGGACTTCGTCGCCGGGTTGCAGACATTGCACATTTTGGCGATGGTGAGGATGTAAAACTTCCAGATTCAAAAATTCTCCACGCAAGACTTTGGGAACATGGTAACTAGGCTTCAATCCACCTAGTACTTGTACTAGGATCATCTAACGCCAAATTAATCAATTCCAGTTCCTCTTGAACAGTATGCCGGACACCATGGCATCTAACTCTAAGTTTGGCAATTGAATATTGCCGAAATCTTAGAAAGTAACGCGTAAAAACATTTGGGGTAGGTTGGCGCCTGTTAGGAAATCTACGTTGATACCTCCAGAGAACCAGCAGCATTTCTATTTCAGAACCCGTACACAAAAATAATATCGGCATACTCATCATTTCTAAATTCCATTTCACTACACTCAAAAACAGAAAAAAAAGAAACTTTTGACTTTACTTTTACAAAAAGAAAATGATAGTAATAAGAATAACAATCGTATAACAAACATAGTTCATTCTAGTTGACGGTTTTGAAGATATTAAAAAAATTGTTTTTTATTTTTAAACTTCAACCCGTATCTTCTTAATGAAGCCTTCTAGGGAAAAAATGTTGCACAGAAGACCCCCCTCAAAATACGGTCCTGTGTATGATGTTTCATTTTTGGTAACGACTTGAGAATTACCCTGTATATTTATCTGCTTATGTTATGTACACTTATAAACACTTGGAAACTAGCATAAATGGGCAATTGCTTATCGATTTCCTAAGAGAAAGGAATTTGTAATAAAAAGTATATCTTTTCAGAGAAAAGAGATATATTTATGTTAAGAAGGAACATGGAAATCACCTGACGGAAAGGCGTGAATCAAGTCGATCATGTAATAAATGATATGCGAGGAAAAAACATAATAAATATAAGAACCTACAGAGGGCCAGATATAGATTCAGATCATTATATTCTTGAAATAAAGTTAGAGCAAAGAATTCCAATGGTGAAGAACCAAAAAAGAGAGATAAAGTAGGCAAACCAACCAGTCAGATTAAATACAATGGACCAACGGAAGAGATATGAGGGACAAGTAAACATAGAACTAGACAGTACAAACCAAGTAGGCCGTGTCAGTGAGAGATGAAATAAAATAGAGAACGTGATTAACAAGGCAGCCAGCACCATAGACAACAAGTTAACCAAACGGTTGGTTTGACCACGAATGCAAGGTAGAACTGGAGAAGAGAAATGAAAGCCGATTAAAGGCCAAAAAAGAAAATACAGTAGAATCCAGAAAAGAATATTCAGAACAAAGGAAAAGAAACAAAATCGTTACTGAGAAGGAAGAAAAGAATTACTATGAAAATAGCTAAAATAGAAGAAAATTACAAAAACAAGGAAATAAGGAACCTTTATTAGGGCGTTAAACGGGAAGGACGACCCAAGACGATTATATATAAAGATAACGAAGAAAGAATAGTAGCAGAAGCAAAACAGATTTGGAGACCCACTTTCATCAGTTCTGTTCAGCCTATGTCTTGAAGAGGTTATAAGAGATGCGAAAATAAATAGAGAAAGAAGGATTACTGTATCATTGACTTAGTGAGCTCCTTAATTTTCATAGTTTTCTACTTTTCCGTGTCAGCGCTTTATTTTGAAGTTGTCACAAATATCTATTAGCATCAAATTGTTCATGCTTTTGATTTATACCATGTTTTATCAGCCTGAAATTTCCTACGATTCAAAAAGAAAATATACTTCACAATAGGACAGCGCTGACGCTGACACGGAACAGGTACAATCTAGAAATTTTTGAAGGAGAGAAAAGGCTATGACAATCAAGTAGGCCATAAAGGCGTCCTACAATTGTAGAAACGACTGATGATACGGCCCTAAGTATATGAAATGGACAGAGAAATAATTTAAAAATGAGAGGTTAACAGTGAAAGCAGTCAGTGGTAAAACTTACCAATTCGTAGCGGTAGAAAATTAGACATATTTAGGAACTATTTTTGAAAGAAGACCAGATATTGCGGAAGAAATTCAGGATAGGCTGATGATGGGTAACCGGTGTGTTTACTCATTGATTCGACTCTTAAAGGGTAAAATCGTGTCCAGAAAGGCTAAACTAAGGTTGTATAAAACTATGATAAGACCTATTGTCATCTATAGCAGTGAAGCATGGACATTAAGTAAAGCAGAGCAAAACAAAAGAGATATTTGGGAGAGAAAAATCTTACGTAAGATATTCGATGGGAAGCGGGAGTGCGGTGGATGGGTGCGGAGAACGAACAAAGAATTGCAAACTCTTTATGGTGAACCTGATATAGTAGGAACAGTGAAAGCTCAGAGACTGAGATGGCTGGGACATGTCCAAAGGATGACGGAGTCCAGAATACAAAAGAGAGTACTGCAATACGAGTATTAGTGGGAAAAGAGACGAGAAAGACCGAAGACCAGATGGAAAAAGGAAGTGGAAATGGATATTTAAGAGTTGGGAATCAATAATTGGAAGAAGAAGGCAGTAAACAAGAAAAGCTGGCGACAAGTTACCACCCAAGCCATGGGCCTATTAGGACTATAATGCTGAACTGTATTTGTTATGTACAATTTGGATCTATACAAAACGCTCAATGATGTTGTACATAGTGACAATGCACGTAACATGCATAAGTTATATACTTTTATAATGTTCGTCCTGAAGTACTCAGAATGTCTGGCACCGGCTCATTTAAATATCGAATTAAAGCGTACCTTATCAAGAAACGTTTTTATACCATCGAAGGATTTTAAGTAATAACTTTTCGGATCTCTTATAATGGTGTTGTAATGTGCTTGTTTACTTTTACTTTGTTTGTTAATTTGTTCCGATGTGTTTGTTCTATAGTTTTGTATTTACTTTAAATTCATAATACATTTTTTTTTGTTAATGTTGTTCTGTCCAGTAAGTTTTATTGTTTTGTTAATTTACACTTTTGTATTTCAACTTCTTCTTTGACCTGTGAAAGTACGCAAGTGTTTTAAGCACCAATAAAGAAAGGATGATGATGATGATGATGAATGGTCGGTCAGATCGGGCTTTTGCGAATTCGTGCTCGAAACGGCAGTATCTGATCGCGGGAATGTGAGATATGTGAATGTAGAATACTTACGCAGCCAGTGATTGTCAATTCTCCCAAATCTCACCCGGTCACTTCCCGGTGTCACTTGTAGCACGTACTTCCGAAGGTAGCAGGTAGGATATCGCGCGCGCAACCGAAGAACCACTGATGATGGACAATGGTACGGCATGGGCAGCTCGACACAACGCATCAGCATAGCGGTATCAGTCGCCATCGCCATCGTTGCTGCTCCTGCTGCTGACACCTGGAACAACGGTTCAACGATCACGACCACTCTACAAAGGTACGGCCAATGCCAAGACGAGCGGTGTCATTGACACCGCAAACTTAACCGCACCGCAAAGCGGTTTGCATATTATTAAAAGACGTAGGCTGTACGTATGCTCCGTCCACCAGTGAGCATAGTGACGTCATAATGTCGGCATTTTTAGGGCACTACTGAAGTACGACGACCAACAAAAATGACGTCATTATGACGGTCTAATGTCGTACCCAATTGTCGTTATTGTATGTCGTATAAGAGAGCAAATCTGTACCTCAGAGGTAAAGTGTACATGTCACAAAAGGTAGATTTTATATGGAAGTTTGACAAAGGATATGTTGATGATTAGTTTGATAATTTAGTGACTTGGTACTGTTTAAGAGACTCTAAGTTTCGCAAACCTGTAATCTCGCCGAAAAAAATATGTTCTCCTAAGGAGATCGTGACTATATGCATGACCCAGTACAGATAACTCGTTTATGGCAAATAGAGGACAATAGTGGATTGTCAAATCAACAAGCCGTTATTTTCGACATATACGGTAACAGTCCGCCAAATATGGCGAATGAGCTTGAACATCCATCCAAAAAATTTTAGCAACTAATAGCTGTGAAATATTGAAAACAAAATATTGTCAAAGTATGAGAAGACAGCTTGTCATTGAAACGTCACCAGCTTATTGGATATTATTAAATTACATGATGGCGCATCGAAAACGAAACAGACGCATTTACTGGCAGCTCAGTGTTTTTTTGGAAAAACGCTCAGACCCGCCGATTTTGTTTTCGAGGGGGACACAAGTTTAACAAAAAATCACGTTATACACGTGCAGCCCCTTGGGCGGGGGTGACACCAACCCTAAAATCTTGAATGGAAAAGGGGGTCTACTGATACCTTATTTTAAAGGTCTTTCAATTCCCTTTATAATGATCTAAAATACATGAGCTTCAGTTTAGTAGTTTTGAAGATTTATTGATTTAAAGCTTAAAGTAGACTTTAATAGGTACATCAGATTAGTTTGAACTACTTACAGAAGAAATTTGACTAAAAGAATTTACTTAATAAGTGAATGCTTTTCTTCACTACGCCCATGGTTTGTTTATCATTTTGTCGGTGAAAATAGCTATTGGAGCGTTTTTTTTTTGTGACAAAAAAGTTATTTCTTGAAGAAAGATAAGGAAATATCTCGTACTTATTTTAAATAGGAATTTAGTACATAGTTTGCGATTGATTTGACCAAACTTTGTTGCTAAAATAACTTGTAACGCTTTATTACATAAATTAACCATGGTATATTCCACAGTAGAAAGAGTTCAAATTATCGAAATATTTTTCGGAAATAATCAGTGCGCTAATAGAACAGCAGAAATATTTAATGAGCGACATGAGAACAGTAACGTGCATCGAAAATATGTTCTAGAACTTGTAGCTAAATTTCGGGAAACTGGGTCAGTCGCCAATAAAAAACGCAACATTGAAAATCCCATAAGGAACGAAGCAATAGAAGTGGGGGTTTTAGGGCAAGTTTATGTAGATCCTACGTTAAATACCCGCAAATTGGAGACTGTGTGTGGTGTTAGTCGACGTTCTGTCCAACGGATTCTAAAGGCCCATAGTTTTCATCCGTATAAAATTCACCTGGTACAAGAACTTAATGAAGACGATTTTGATCGGCGATTACAATTTTGTGAAGATATGAGTGAACGAATTATAAACGATGAACATTTTCTATTCAACACTTGCTTTTCCGACGAATGTTCCTTTTTCTTAAATGGCTTAGTAAATCTGCCGATATTGGTCCGATTCTAATCCCAGAATTTATCATGAGGTTCACCCACAGCAGCCACAAAATTAAATGTTTGGGATGGTATTTTTGGCGATCATTTAGTTGGTCCTTTTTTCTTACCTGGAAATTTGACCGGTGAAATGTATTTGCAATTACTGGAAGACGCCATAGATCCTGCATTAACAGCCATAATTGAAAATCAGAATGATCGGCGGTACATTGCGAATAGGTTGATGTTCCAACAGGATGACGCCCCACCACATTACGCATTACGTGTTCGAAAATATTTAGATTAGGCGTTTCCCGGTCGATAGATTGGTAGAAGAGGTGCCATTGAATGGCCCGCAAAATGTGCGGCAACGTTTTGAGCAAAATCTTTATTATTGCATGGAGAGTCATCATCATTTTCAACATTTACTTGCCTAATCGATCAGTTCATTCTTCATTTTTAAATTACTTTGCTGCCAAATGTATTGATCTCCACTAATGATGATGTATTAGTTTTATTTAAGCTTTAAATCAATAAATCTTCAAAAATACTGAACTGAAGTACATTAATTTTATATCATTATAAAGGGAATTGAAAGACCTTTAAAATAAGGTATCACTCGACCCCCCTTTCCATTTAAGATTTTGGGGGTGGTGTCACCCCCGCTTAGGGGGCTGCACGTGCTAACTTAATTTTTTGCCAAACTTGTGTCCCCCTCGAAAACAAAATCGACGGGTCTAAGCGTTTTTCCAAAAAAACTGAGCTGCCAGTAAATGCGTCTGTTTCGTTTTCGATGCGCCACCCTGTATAATTCAGTCAAAATTTAAAAAAGTGTTTGATTTGTTTACTATTGTTGATTGTTCATTCATGTTTATATTATTTTCCTCAATTAATATGGGATTGTATTGATTAACATCGCCTACCGTGTATTTTTGCCTATAAACATCTTGCAGATAGCCATTAAACTCCTACTTGATGACAAAGACTCTACCAAAAATTTCATAGATATTCCCGATTTCCAATCATTCATTCGTTCATCGGTATCATTATGCCACCTTAGATTGATATTCGCATAAAACCATTCAAGTTTTTTGATATCTATACACCCATAAAGTTGAATATTTTTCGTTGTCCAGGAAGTGAATAAACATCCACACTATATTTACAGCGATTGAGAAATACCCAAATGTATATCGTAAAGCTACCAGCAAACCTGAAACCTTCAAAAAAATAGAAGTTGCAATAATTTTCTTTTTTCACGGTGTACACATTCTAGGTTATATTATATATTATTTGAATTCAAACAATAAACGTTTTTGACTAGTATCCATTACGGTAGAATAACAGCTGACCGTCTCCTGCTATTTCAAAACTCCCCATATCGACAAGGGGCACATAATTCTGTGAGATCCGTCAACGCTTGGTCCCAGTGGAGCAAACTCGGCCAACTTTTGAAATATACTCTCTTCTATTCTTCATAAAACCGTGCATAGTGGAATTTTTCCCAAAATCGTTGCACAACACTTGAAAAAATGCAAATGAAAATTTTAAAATCATCTCCATGACGCCCCAAATGACACAGAATTTTGAAATTCATATTGCAGGTTTAAGATTGCAGATGCATAGACTTGAACCGGATTTTTCGGTATTTTTACCGAAATGAGAATATTTACCGAAAACGTAATTTTCCACGATTTTTCAAAAAAATTCGAATACTTCCATACTTGCCGAAAAAGAGCTGGAAGCAAAATTAAAGCTAACAGTTAATTTTATGTAATTTTCGTAGTTTTGGGTTGCATATGATTACGAACGCACATCCTCATCCCTGACTCCGCTTGCCCTAAATTGATCTTTGAGCGTACAAAAGGTACAGACTGGTAGATTACCAACATTATCGCATCACCTGGCAAGCTATAAAGAAACCGAAACCTGTCTGTTTTCAAAATAAATATTTAACCAAATTGTGAGGTGAATTTATAAGTCTAGAAGTACAACAGAAAAAAGTGTTCACAATCCTATAAGCAAGAATCGAAAAAGGAGTTTCCAGAATGAAAGCGACCACAAGTAATATAATATAGAACTATGCCCTCAAAAAATATGCTGTGTGCGCCCTCAATACAATTATAAACTTTTTTCATAGACAGCGCTGCGTGACTCAAAGGTCCTTGATCGACCTAACAAGACTCCAACCAAGAGCAAAGGTCCTACGGACCGCTCCGACAGACAATGACGAATAGAGATGTCCTTGATCCACCACTGATCTTGGGACGGCATTTTTCCCTATACCGAATTCAACGACACTATTTAGCGATTCCGTTTTTTTCCTCGGTTCGGCAACGCTACAGAAAACTTCAAAGGCAATTTAAATCAAATAAAAAGAAAAGATAACAATAAGTTTTGCAAATATTTTGGTGAATAGATATTTTTGATTACGACTTATAATATCTAGACGATGAATAATAGGTGGATGCGGATCCATTTACAAATATCGATGTTTTAGGACCCAGGAATGCAGAATGTACTGTTTGTTTACATTTGGTGTGGATTTCTACGTCATAAATTGACAATAAATTGTTTTTGATATAACAAAAGGGGATGAACCAAAAACAGTGAAAACATCCTATTAAATATAATAGCTAGAAAATCGACCTATTATTTCTCGAATTTTCATTGGTACATTCCAATAAGTTCCCGTCTTTTATAAAATGATAGAAATTGGCTATAAAGTTATCCTAATTCTAAAGCTCAAAGACATGGTATTACATCTAGAATATACCCTTCTTCATAAAACAACCGCTTTTTCAGATTTTATTCAATATTTCAATAGAAATTACTGATATTAGGAGAGCTTTGACAGCTTCAGTTCAAATTGCATTTCAATAAGCTGCTCCCTAATTGGTCGAGGACCCCGTTAGATTTTAATGTTAGTGAAATCGACCCTTAGTATACTTTACCCCTGAAGTATAGAAATACAGTCGATATGACGAGGATACGAGGGATGTCTTTTATGCTTCGCATATAGAAACACAGTAGCCCGCGCGGATCGAACGTCAGTACTGAATCTTAACCTCACTCTTTAGTAAACTTAAATTCAAAGTTTCACAACAATACGTACAGTCTTCTCACTACAGCGAATTTTTAATTTATTACAACTTTCAGAGACAATTATCGCAACAAGAATGCTTTGCTAAGTTACTGTCTGTTTTCGGAAACGAAGCGCCATATCAGTCGACAATTTCTTGTTGGTATGGGGAATTCAAACGTGGTCGGGTGAGTCTTAGCGACGATCCCAGGGTGGGTGCACCAAAAACGGCAGTCACCCAGGAAAACGTCGATGCTGTGCGCAAACTCATCATTGAAGATAGACATGTGACAGATCGCGAAATTGAGGCGTCCTTGAAGATCTCAAAGGCCTCAATTTAGAAAATTTTACATGAAGAATTAGGAGTAAGAAAATTAGTTTCTCGTTGGATACCCCACCTGTTGACTGAAGAGCAGAAAGCAGCCAGGGTTAATTGGTGTCAAAAAACGCTTGACCGTTTCAATTCCGAAATGAATCGTGGATTTACTGTTATGAACCAGAAAATAAACGACAGTCGGCTGTTTGGGTGTTCCAAGGTGAAGAAAAGCCAACAAAAGTCATCCGTTCTCGAAGTGTTTCGAAGAAGATGGTCGCGAAATTTGTGTCAAAAGCGGGTCATATTGCAACAATTCCTCTTAATGAACAAAGAACTGTTACTGCGGATTGGTATACCACCATTTGTTTGCCAAAAGTCATCACCGAGCTTCAGATCAAAAAACAAGACAGTATTTAACGGAAGAAAACGTGGAATTATTGGACCATCCTCCATATAGTCCCGATCTAAGTCCTAACGATTTATTCACTTTCCCGCAAATTAAAAACAGACTGCGTGGTCAAAGGTTCCTGTCACCAGAAGAAGCAGTTGACGCATTCAAAAATGTCGTTTTGGATCTGCCAGCAAACGAGTGGAATAAGTGCTTCGAAAATTGGTTCGAGCGCATGCAGATGTGTATTAATCTTCGTGGAGAATACTTAGAAAAACAATAAAGTCATTTAAAGCTACCTACCGTGTTGTTTTATTTCCATATGCAAAACTTAATAGACATCCCTCGTATGACGTCTATCATCAAAAATTGTGTATGCGACAACGACGCCCCACAAACAGGGTAAAAAGGCTCCGAAACTCATATTTTACTAACCTACCACTCTTGAACCCTCTCGTTATCACCTCCGCAATTTTCAGGTGTATTCATACAAAGTACAGGATAGGCCATTAAGTTGAGCGGATTTTAAAAAATAATCATAGAAAACGCGTTGGGAAGATTACTTATATTTTTAATAAAGTAGACACATGGTAATTTTATTTTTTACAAATAACACCATTTAGATGTGAGCCATCGAGACGTGCGCACTCCTTGACTCTCGACCTGAAATTCGTGAAAAATCGCTGGCATATCGCTCGTGGGATAGCGGAGATATCGTCGGAAATGTTGTGCTTTAGCTGGACAATCCTCGTCGGTTTATTGGAGTAAACGCGACTCTTGAGGTATACCCAGAGAAAAAATCCAGCGGCGCGAGATCTGGGCTCCGGGAAGGCCACGCTGCAATATAAGTTTTCCACTTAACATTTCGTTTACAACTGCTAAAGACTCGTTGGCGGTACGGCATGTCTCGCTATCTTACTGAAACCAGGTCCTGCTAAGGTAGGCTTCAAAATTATGCAGTTATCGAAAGAAAACGTTACGTAGCATTGCTGTGTAGCGATTAGAATGTAATTGTACAGTCTGGACTTAATCGTTTTCGAAGAAATAGGGTCCTATGATTCCTTCAGCTGACATGGCCGCCAAAACTGTAACATAGTGCGAATGCAAAGGTCGTTGGTATTTCAATTTTGGATTTTCTACGACTCAATACCGGTAATTTTGGTTGTTGACAAATTCACTCAAATGAAAATGAGCTTCATTAGAAAAAGAAATATTGTTTAAACTTGGAAAGCGCTCTAACATTGTTTGGACAAACAAAATTTCCTCTGTTCGAATTGATCTTGGTTGTACGGACGAAAGCATCTTGTTCAATTTATCCAATGGCAAGTAGACCACATCTACTCCCAGCCAGAATCATCAGCCATCTAGCGGCACGCTACAATCAACTCTGTAATTCTTCTCAATAAAAAATGGTAAAGTTCGGTCTGAAAAAAAGTATTTTATTTTTTTTATAACTCATCGTCGCAGGCTCCCGCCCTAACTGGCGCAGCTAGCAGTAGGATCTGGTCAAGAAGTTCCGTTGCGCCGCGAGTTTCAACCCTTAACGGACAAATGAATCTATCTGCAAGGAAAGAATTACTTGGAACTCAGGAGTTGAGGTCAAGACGTTGGACTTATCAAGTGGACATTGGTGAACCATCATTTTCCTATAATTCCTTGCTTTCCGTGTTGGCTCAAAGGCTAAGTATCTCCCTAGAGTACCAAAGCAGATGTTACTTTAGTGTTCATTTTAAGTGGATCAATGCATATGATCGAGTCTAAGAGTTAGTGAATATAACTTCTTCAAATATAAAAATTGAACAAATTAGAGATAAGAAAACAAGTCAAGTAGTAGTAATATTAGCACAACGAGTAGCGAATCACAGGTTATGGTAAAGAAGGAAAGTTATGGTAATATTCAATAAGCTGTTGATGTTTCAATGACAAGCTGTTACCTCATACTTTGACAATATTTTGTTTTCAATATTTCACAGCTATTGGTTGCTAAAATTTGTTGAATGGATCTTAAAGCTCATTCGCTATATTTGACGGACTGTGACCCTATAGGTGGAAAATAACGGCTTGTTGATTTGACAATTCTGGTGAAATCCACCCTAAGACTATTAATATTGTAGCGTTTTTCTGGGTTTTTTTTGGGTGTGGATTAAAACACTGGATTCCACAAAAAGAAATGCACTTATATATTTTACTCGACTAGATAGAACATTTATGTACACCACTATTTATGTCTAACTAATTCTTATGTCGCGCCACTGACTAGACTAAACTCCAATCTGCTCTACTCTAGTGTACTCTGTACTCTGCTTCCATATCCCGGCCGCCGAGTTATATAGTCCGCATCGTTGAGTCGAGACGAATCGGGAGCCACATACCGGCCTTCCAGAATATTCGAGGTCACTTCGTGTCGATCTAGGAGCCTAGTCACTGCCACGATCCTCACAGACGCCCCAAGCGGCTTGTACGGTTGTGGTCCGCGTAAAAACAGATATCGGCCATGGAGCTCTGGCGAGTAGGAGACTCTCCCAACAGATGGCGCCAACAGTACTATTTGTCATCGTCACAATATAATCTATCGACTATAGAGTTGCGAATAGGAAGGTTACCATTATAGGCGCTTGTGGGGGTCTCCCAAATAATGTGATCTGACCGTAGTCATACTAAGGAGATGGCTAGAGGGAGCATCCGCATATGCCATGACGACTTCAAATCCTGTTTATGGAAGTCCATGTTTTGCGTGGTAAGTTAAATCCAGCTGGTTTGTCGGTAATGCAAAGCAAGCAATTGTTTTGCTGCGCAGTCCATTCTTCAGACCATGCGTTGGTAATGCTGAATGCCTCTTCTGCATTGGTTGTTCTCGTTGGTGGTTTTCGAGAAGGAAGCCGATTAGTATTTTCCGCTTCAATATCTTGGTGGATCGGTAGACTGTTATCCAAAATCTATTTCGATTCAAGTGCAAGGGTATCAACCCGACCCAGAGGTGGAGCTGGGATATCGCTTAATATTGGAAGCCATTCGAAGGGAATGGTTTTGATTACTTCAGCAATCATCATCATGCTGTTGTGTAGTTGAGTGTCTACCTTTGTAACGTGAGGGCTGTTTAACCAGACAGGAACACAGTATTCGGCAGCCGAGAAAACAAGCGTCAGAACAGTAGTGCTCCCCAGGTAATACCACAGAATTTTTAAATATTATTATTTATCATCTTCAGCTTTTCAGCAGCCTTGTTAGGTATCAAAGGATAGGGTACTATCCAGTGTCACGCACGAGTATTTCGGTGATTTATTGTGCCCAAGGATGGTGCTTTCAAACCGTATGTTGAGTCCTGTTCCAACGAGTTTTTTGTTGAGATGGAGGCATTTGGTTGAGGTCTCTACTTACGGAAATAATCGCCCGTTATTTGCTTTTAGAACATTCTCAGATGCTTCAATTGAACTGCACCTTATCGCGGGAGCCCAGTTGTCTGCGTATCCGAACTTTTTTGATTCTGTCCCCGGAGATCTGCAATATACTGGCTGATCAGCACTGGAGCGAGCACTGATCCTTGTGGTAACCCGTTCTTAAGTGTCGTCGGGGAGCTCAATGTCTGTGCCCATAATTACCTGAAAGATCCTATCATTAAGCGTGATGTGTGATTTGGCGGCACCCCCAAGATCGTGGAGTAAGCAGCAAGCGGCACTCCAAAATTGTGGGGCAAGCGGCACCTCCAACCCTGGGACAAGCGACAAGTGAAACCCCCAAATCATGGGTCAAGCGGCAAGCGGCACCCCCAAGATCGTGTGGCTAGCGGCAAGCGGCACCCCCCAAAATCGTGTGGCTAGCGGCAAGCGGCACCCCCCAAAATCGTGTGGCGAATGGCAATCGGCACCCCCAAGATCGTAGGGCTAGCGGCAAGCGGCTCCACTAAGATCGTGGGGCTAGCGGCAAGTGGTACCACCAAATCGTGGGACAAGCGGCACCCCAAAAATGTTGAATAAGAGGCCCCTAAAATCATGGAGCAAGCTGCAGGCGGCACATCCAAGATCGTGGGGCAAGCGGCAAACGGCACCACCAAGATCGTGGGTCAAACGGCATGCCTCACTCCCAAGATCGGGAGCAAGCTGCAAGAGGCAGTCCAAAATCTTGAGGCTAGAGGCAAGCGTCACCCCAAAATCGTGGGTTAAGCGGCTACCCACAATCGTGGGGCAAGCGGAAAGCGTCACCCCCAAATTCGTGGGGCAAGTGGAAAGCGTCACCCCCAATTTTGTAGGGCAAGCGGCAAGCGGCACCCCCAAGATCGTGGAGTAAGCAGCAAGCGGCACTCCAAAATCGTGGGGCAAGCAGCAAGCGCCACCCCAGGATCATGAGACAAGCGGCAAGCGCCATCCGCTAGATCGTGAGGTAAGCGGCAAGCGCCACCCCGAGATCGTGGGGCAAGAGGCATCTCCAACATCGTGAGGCAAGCGGCACCCCAAGATTGTGGGACAAGCGTCAAGCGACACCTCCAAGATCATGGGGCAAGCGGCACCTCCAACATCGCGGGGCAAGCGCCATCCGCCCCCCTCAAAATCGTGAGGCAACCAACAAGCGCCATCCGCCCCCCTCAAAATCGTGAGGCAACCAACAAGCGCCACCCCCAAGATCATGGAGCAAGCGGCACCCCAAAATCGTATGGCCAGCGGCACCCCCAACACAGCTGCTCCCAGGCTAAAAACCTGCATGGTCGACCGGGACCACCCTGAACAATTCTGTACTAATTCTATTATAGATAAGCCTATCTAGTAGTTTGTAAATTACAGAGAGCAGAGCAATTGTTCGCCACCTTTATGGGTTATCGGCAGGCTCACCGGGTTTTAGAATGGCTATTACCATACAGCGTTTGGGTTCTTAATGCTGCCAGTTTGTAAAATACTCGTGAAAAATCGAGAAAGCCATACTTTTGTATACTTTCCATAAGTATATAAGGAATTCTCACTTCAACTGAATCGTATGTGCTTTGTCTTTTGGTGCCATGGATATTTTCACCAAATGTGAAGATATGGCCTTTGGTCGTTGAGCTGGTCCGCTTTCTAGTTTTCTTAGTAATAACCAGGCTTGCCTAATAGATGTTTGAAAATCGAGACTTTTCACGGTTTCTGTCAATTTTTGCCTCCTAGCAGCATCCAAGCTGTGAAGTAGTTCATCCGTTATTTCTGATCACCGGATTGAAGGAAGTTCTGGTATAACTCCTCGCTATTTTGTGGCCAGCCAGGGATGTATTTTTTACGATACGCTCTCTGTTATATGCTTCTTGTCCATATTTATTACAGCGCCAACAAATGTGGGATTTACTGGTAGGGGGTATCCATCCCAAACAGTTATGTGGCGAAACCGTTCGAGACGAAGCATAGGCGTTGTCTCCAGGCAGCTGATCTGAGCGAATATCGATCCTTAGCATCAAATACAATTGTGTAAGCGTTCGTCTTCTTTCCGTTTTACTAATGGGTCTCCATTTGCATCATTATCTCTGTATTTCCACTGTTCAGGATAGCTGTTGTAATCTCCAACATTTACAGCAGGGTGAGGTTGTGTGGATAACTTGAACAGGCCAAGGTGAAGCAGGTGTAGACACAGAAATTAGAGAAGCGCTGTATCGCAGATAGGTTTCTGCACAAAAACCAAGTCGACGTTATCGTTTGTTTATAAGTTTTGATAGGTACTGGCTTTTAGCATAGCTTATAGTCTATCACAAATTCAAACCACGGGTCCGAGCTTTCTGGCCATCCTTGTCTGATATCATGGTTGTTAGGTCGTAAAATGGGCCTTATGGTCAGGAGATACCACCGCCAGTAGGTGCTAGTTCATTTAGCGTTATCCAGGATGCTCGTGTAGTATTCTACGGTTTCGAACTAGCTTTACATCCCGCAGAGGAATTGGGAATGGTAGTATCAATACTGAATAACCAAGATCAACATATGGATGGTAGAAAATGGCTTGAAACTGGCTGCTGAAAAAACTGAAGTGGTAATAACTTATGGCAGGTAGAAGTTGTTCTCACTGTCAGTAAATGTCGCCAATGCTGAGATACAAAATCAGCGTATGATTAAGTACCTGGGCGTGTGGCTGGACAAGGATGCAAGGATGACTGAGCACCGTAGTTAAAAAAAATAGGGTCGTTGCTACCACAACTAGGCTGATGCCAACTGATGGTGGGCCGAGTATTGAGAAGCAATGGACTCTGACTGGAAACCTGCCAATTAATTTTCTGGTTGAGAAAAGATCTCCATAAGAGAATCTAAACATGATGAAATGTAATGGCAGCGAAAATGGGGCACGACTAGCCATGAAGCTGTTATCATGTTGTTGAACCAACCTAGAAACTATTGAAAATGGATCACAAATCCTCCAATGGCAACAGTTTTTCGATCGTCAAGCCGTCCCCCATCGAGTTGACATGGTAATATTTGCCTAGAAAATATCGTC
Source organism: Acanthoscelides obtectus (assembly GCA_963669975.1). NCBI lineage: Eukaryota > Metazoa > Arthropoda > Insecta > Coleoptera > Chrysomelidae > Acanthoscelides > Acanthoscelides obtectus. The sequence goes on from CAVLJG010000010.1 coordinate 74,555,408, forward strand.
AATGGGTCACAAATCACATACTGAAAATCGCACCGGCATATATTCATAATCATCTGATGTTTAGTATTGTTCAAGGCAGGGTTCAGGGCATTGCAACTTAACGTATATACCGAGTGATTCTCCAAGGAGGCTCACCCCTATAACTTTTTTATTGTTGAAAATAGAAAAGCGAAATGGGGGTTGCGTATTATAGATGAATTTATATTTTTGACATATTCACTTGCTTTGAAGTACTTCCGATTTGATTGGAAACGACTCCAACTTTCGATTTGTAAGTGGGACACCCTATACTTTTTACTTATTTCGATCGTGAATGATATTCTGAACTCAACAAAACCTCACTTGACAAAGTTTGTCAAATAGAGTCATTTTTATTTCAATTTTAATTTTTTGATCTAGAATGCCATGAATCCTGTAAATCACTTCATTTTCAATCAAGTAACATGGGAAAAATACAATTTCTAAAAGTTACTAACACTATTTATTCAGATGGCTTGATTTTTTCAAATAGAGAGAGGGTGACTCGTCGGATTTTTCTCAAAGACCATTTTCTTACTAATAATTTGACGCTACACACTCTTATTTTATTTTCACGATTTCCTGAATAATTATCAGTTAAACAAAAATATAATTATCGGTGAAGCTAGGGTTACTTCAACAAATACCTAACCTAGGTTATTAAAAATATTGTCAGTTTTAAAAATTTAATTTTTACGTAGTTAATTTACAAGGGAAAGCTATACTATAAACTAGGAAAATGACATGCTGTTAATTTACTGGGAAGCAAGAAAAAATGCAGTTAAGGCAGCTCGACTTTATTATTATTATTATTATTATTATGTCTTTATTGAGCATTGTTATATACAATGCGGAAATCTGCAACAGGGCGAAGTCTAGCCTAAGCTACTCTACTTAACCCTAAATAAAAGCTAACAAGGAAGAAAGCCACAGATAATACATAAAATGCAATCATCAGAAGTGATCAAATATAAAATAGCATAGAAAATATGAGATAATTTGAATGAAAATAAACAAAAGCCTAAGACACAAAACCGCAAAGCGAAGAGTATATAATCAAAAACTATTGAACTATCCATTACATTGACTATTGTAATAAAATTGCCTTACCAGGACTTTAAACATCGGTACAGAACTAAACTTAAGCGCGTCATCGATACTATTGTATATAGTAACAGCATTATTCTCAGAGATTACCCAATCGTCGCCATCCCACTCGGCAGTATTTTCCAAAACTGGAACGGATAATGCGAAATAAACCAGAAAAAATGCCAATAACTTTATCGTCAGTGTAGAAAAAGAAATACGAGGGATGTCTTTTAAGCTTTGCATATGGAAATAAAACAACACGGTAGGTAGTTTTAAATTACTTTATTGTTTTTCGAACCAATTTTCGAAGCACTTATTCCACTCGTTTGCTAGCAGATACAAAACGGCATTTTTGAATGCGTCAACTGCTTCTTCTGGTGACTGAAACCTTTGACCACGCAGTCTGTTTTTAATTTTCGGGAAAGTAAAGAAACCGTTGGGACTTAGATCGAAACTATATGGAGGATGGTCCAATAATTCCACGTTTTCTTCTGTTAAATACTGCCTTGTTTTTTGGGCTGTGTGCGAGCTTGCATTGGCTTGGTGGAGGATGATTTTTCTTTCGGCGTTGATTTTTCGAAGCTCGGTGATGACTTTTGGCAAACAAGTGGTGGTATACCAATCCGCAGTAACAGTTCCTTGCTCATTAAGAGGAATTTTGAACCAAATGTCGCGACCATCTTTTTCGAAACACTTCGAGAACGGATGACTTTTTTGGTTTTTCTTCACCTTGGAACACCCAAACAGCCAACTGTCGTTTATTTTCTGATTCATAACGGTAAATCCACGATTTATCACCACTAACAATGCTGTACACATGTTTTGAGTTTCCGGAATTGAAACGGTCAAGCGTTTTTTGACCCCAATTAACCCTGGCTGCTTGCTGCTCTTCAGTCGACAGGTGGGGTATCCAACGAGAGACTAATTTTCTTACTCCTAATTCTTCATGTATATTTTTTTGAATTGAGGTCTTTAAGATCTTCAAGGACGCCTCAATCTCGCGAAATGTCACATGTCTATCTTCAATGATGAGTTTGCGCACAGCATCGATGTTTTCCTGGGTGACTGCTGTTTTTGGCGCACCCACCCTGGGATCGTCGCTAAGACTCACCCGTCCACGTTTGAGTTCTCCATACCAACGGGAAATTGTCGACTGATGTGGCGCTTCGTTGCCGAAAACAGACAGTAACTTAGCAAGGCATTCTTGTTGCGATAATTGTCTCTGAAAGTTGTAATAAATTATGGCGCGAAAATGTTCTCGGTTGAGTTCCATTTTTCTAATGACTTGGTGACACTTAAAAATGCACTGTAGTGAGAACACTGTACGTATTGTTGTGAAACTTTGAATTTAAGTTTACTAAAGAGTGAGGTTAAGATTCAGTACTGACGTTCGATCCGCGCGGCCTACTATGTTTCTATATGCAAAACTTAAAAGACATCCCTCGTAGATATGTTAGCCTGTGTTGAAGTAAATTGTACAGGCTCAATTCAGCAAACTGTTTTAGAATGTGACATAACTTTAGTAAGTACGGATTAGTATCCATTTGGAGAATTCTTCACAAATATAATTATCGGCCATTCAAGTACCAATTACACGAACACCTTTTTTCTTTTGACTTAATACAGAGAAGATGCACGTTTTCCGTTTAAAACTGTTTACAGTGGAATGCACTTATAATGAACTGGCTTATAATATAAATCCGTTTATAATGGACCCAATTTAAGGTCCTATAAATAACAGCATGTAAAATCCTCGGATATTATAGACCCTCGTTTATAACGGACTATTTTGAATCCATTATATGCGAGATATTTCGGTAGTTCCCCGAAGCAGATTTAGCTGATGCAATCGTTTACGACGGTTTGGCTTCGCAGTTTGTATTCGAACTTGGCCACCAGTGTTATGCTGCATTTATTAGAGTTATAAACATGTCGAAAAGTGCGAAACGTGCATTCACTTTAGACGAAAAGTTCACAATAATTAGTGAGCTTGAGCAGGATTCATCACAAGCAAATATAATTATACTAAGTGACATATACGTATAAATCCGAACACCCAGTTTAAATGGTTTTATTTTAATAAAATTTTGTATAAGTACTTAATGAAGCACAATAAGTAAATGATAAAAATTTCACAATGATTGCACTGCTTTAAAGCCCTTTGACCTTTAATAATGTGTGGATGCACCCTGATGTGCTCCGCATTCTCCAACGCGCCTAGGCATGCTTCTGATCAAGTGGTCAATGTCCTCCTGTGGTATCTCATTCCAGACAACCACCAACTCCTCTCGAAGTGCTTCTAGAGTCTGAGGAGGACATTATGTTGAAAGAAGTCTATTGTGACTCTTGCAACATGTGGTCGGGCATTATCTTGTTGGAAAGTTGGATCTGCCAGGGTGTCAAGATAGGGTAAAAGATGGGGTTCTAGAACTTCGAGGATATAACGCTGCGCATTCATGTTACCTCTGATGAAGATTAATGGTCACCTGGAACCATAAGCTATAGCACCCCAAACCATAACTCCAACAGTGTGATGAACATGTCTTTCAACAAAAAACTGTGGATTCCTCCTTTCACCACGTCGCCTTCTAACCCTGGCACGACCATTGTGCATGCCTAGACAAAATCGAGACTCGTCACTAAAGACAATACTGTTCCATTCCTGATCCCAGAGTGACCGTTGTCTGCACCACTCAAGGCGATTACGTCGGTGTTCTCGAGTTAAAGGGAGGACCCAGTGTGGCCGGTATGAAAACAAGCCAAAACTTCTCATTCGTCGGTAAAAACTTCGCATGCCAATAGGTCTTCCGTGTTCTGCAAACCATTCATTTGCAATGGACCTGGTAGTGGAGAAACGGTCGCTTAAGGCCAATAATCTTAGGCGGCGATCTTGACGGTCTGTTGTTCTACGGCGGCGTCCAGTGCCCCTTGCTCTTTGCGTACGGCCTTCTCGAAGCCATGCCTGACAACACCTAACCACAGTTTCTACACTTCTTTGCACTCTAACTGCAATTGCCCGAAAAGAAAGTCCAGCTTCCCGAAGTCCCACTATACGGCCCCTATCAAACTCACTAAGTTGACGAAATCGTACAGGTCTCCGTACTCTAGGCATCGTAACCGATCGTAAAGGATGTCAAGAACCAAAATCCGCCAACGTTGATTCTTTACTGCGGCTTTAGAGCGTTAGTGAATTAAAAAAAAGCAGTATAAAAACCGGAATGTCCAACTGATAAGGCTGAAAATTTTTTCACTTGTTATTTACAGTAAGATAAATACATTCACCAACTTTTATTGAAATAAAACCATTTAAACTGTGTGTTCGGATTTATATGTCACTTAGTATATATGAAAAACTTAAAAGACATCCCTCGTAGATATGTTAGCCTGTGTTGAAGTAAATTGTACAGGCTCAATTCAGCAAATTGTTTTAGAATGTGACATAACTTACTAATCCGGTTGGAGAATTCTTCACAAATATAATTATCGGTCATTCAAGTACCAATTACACAAACATCTTTTTTCTTTTGACTTAATACAGAGATGAACGTTTTCCGTTTAAAATTATTTACAGTGGAATGCACTTATAATGAACTGGCTTATAATAGAAACCCGTTTATAATGGACCCAATTCAAGGTCCTATAAATAACAGCATGTAAAATCATCGGATATTATAGACTCGCTTAAAATAGACCCTCGTTTATAACGGACTATTTTTAATCCATTATATGCGAGATATTTCGGTAGTTCCCCGAAGCAGATTTAGCTGATGCAATCGTTTACGACGGTTTGGCTTCGCAGTTTGTATTCGAACTTGGCCACCAGTGTTAAAAATGTTAAAACAGTTCCCGTTGATTATGTTGGAAATAATAAAGCTTGGATGACCTCATCAATCTTTGAAGAAGATTTAAATAAGTGGGACGATGAAAAATCGTAGAATTTTGCTCTTGGTCGATATCTGCCCCGATCATCCAAATATTCCACTTAATAGCATCAACCTTCAATGTTTTCCACCCAATGTGACATCAGTTCTGCAACCAATGGACCAGGGTGTCATTTGGAGTCTTAAACAAATGTATCGGAAACATATGTTGATGAAAATTATGGAGCTTCAACATTACCAGAACTGTCACCATTTTAGATGCTATAAATTTGCTTACTAATGCATGGGAATTGGTTACTCCAGAAACGATTCGTAATTGTTTTCGCCATGCTGGTTTAGTGAAAAACATAACTGAAATTTGATTGATTGAGTTACTGATTTACTGAAAATCAATAGTTTACTGCATATACAGGGTGTTTCAGTTTATTGTTGCATAACTTTAAGATTCGATAGAACTTTTAAAATTAATGTATAAAGTCTATATAAGCATGGGTCGAAAAATGCGTGGCTTCTGAAATACAGGGTGTTTAAATTTACTTTCTAAAATAGTTTTTTTTTTTAATATTTCGAACAATATTTGATGTATAACAGTGTAAATTGGTATACAAGGGTCTTTTGGTACGACAAAACGAACCATGGGCACGTGGAGTGGTAAATTTTCATAATCAACATATTTGGTCGCATGAAAATCCGCATGCAGTTCGGGAAAGAAATTTTCAGCATGAATTTACTGTTAACGTGTGGATTGGTATCTACAGTAATCGACTATTTGGACCCTACCTTTTGCCTGCAAGGTTAAATGCTGCGACCTTCTTGGAATTTTTAAAGGCTGAACATGCAAATATGTGGAATGATGTTATGTTAGATTTAAGTAGATTGACCTGGTTCCAGCTTGATGGTTGTCCAGCTCATTATTCGAGGATAGTTAGAAACTGGCTGGACGAAAATTATCCAGAAAGATGCATCGGCCGTGGAGGACCAGTCGCCTGGCCTCCACGATCTCCTGACCTAAATCCATTAGATTTCTTTGTGTGGGGATTTCTAGAAGAAAAAGTGTACCAGACTCCCGTAACCACAAGAGATATGCTAATAGACAGAATCAGGAATGCATGTGATGAAATAAGGCCTTATTTGAATAATGCTATACCACGTTCGATCATTCGTAGATGTGAATTGTGTATTGAACAATTGGGTTTACATTTCGAGCAAGTACTTTAGATTTTGTATGTTTGTCCTAACTATCCAATAGCATTTTAGTTGTAAATAATTAATTTAATTTGTTAAAACTAATATTGGCAGCGGTGGCCGCAGTAGTAGACTCTTCGGTCTCCTGATCAGTCGCCGTGCGCTGGGCGGGTTCGAATCCCGTCCCAGGAGAAGTTTTTCTCTTGGCTATGGATGTTGTGATTGTCCGTAGGTGGTAGATGGTCTCTGACTGTCGAACGCAGAGGTACCACCCGGCGGATCTCGTAGGCGGAGCCAGAATGTGTGCATGTTGCATTCACACGTGTTCCCTCGCCAGAGTCCGTGTGGCGCCCCCCTTTCTATGTATCCCTCTATAGCCCCACGGTAACTAATGGGTGCTTAGGCCTTAGACCTTCGTGGTAGTTGGAGTATAAAAAAAAAATTGGAAAATTAAACAAATTAATATTCTGTTTTTTTTGTGTTTATTTGGAGTTAGGAATTATTGCTGTGTTTAAAAACACAATCTAAACGATCATCTTAATTACTTGTAATGCCCAAATCGAAAATGTACAAAAAATATTATTTTCCCATAAATAATTAAAAATGCATCGAACCTTAAAAATCGAAATATCTCAAAAACGGCTAACTATAACGAAAACTCACAGGAGAGCTTTTTTATGTTGAAAAGTGCGAAGAATCAGTTTTTTTATTCAAAAAGCAAAAAATTGCACTAGGAAAATTTTTTCGGTCATTTTAATACACTACAGGTACAGTAGAGAGCACCCTCTAGCGGCTACAGTAAAACTATGCCCGTGGTTCGTTTTGTCGTACCAAAAAACCCTTGTATACCAATTTTCACTGTTATACATCAAATATTGTTCGAAATATTAAAAAAAACTATTTTAGAAAGTAAATTTAAACACCCTGTATTTCGGAAGCCACGCATTTTTCGGCCCATGTTTATATAGACTTTATGCATTAATTTTAAAAGTTCTATCGAATCTTAAAGTTATGCAACAATAAACTGAAACACTCTGTAGGCAAATTTAATGAGTACGTAAATGCTGACAATAATTTTTTAGCAACACAGGAATTGTTAGACTCCAATTTGGTTAATGAAGGATCCGTTGATAATGAACAGGAAGACGAACTAGAAAACAACGTTGACGAAGAGCTTCCAGTGACAACTAAGGAGGCATTAGACTGCGTGAAAATTTGCAACGTTATGTTCAGCAAGAAGAAGACAGTACAGCCACACTTACCAAATTGAATAAAATACAGCTTGCTGTTCTAAATATTTATACAAAAAAATCTGATCAAATGAAAATTACTAGCTTTTTTACCAAATAATTTAAAGTTTTTACACATACCTACACAGTACGTATGCCTGTAATATGTGTATCAGATTCTGAAAAATGAAAATTTCAAAATTACGTATAACTTTTAAGCTTTTAATGTTATTTCTGCTGCTTTTTTCATTAAAAAAAAATATTTCTTTTAAGATGGTCATCCGCCTATAATAGACTATTTATTACAGTCCCGCTGAGTCCATTATAAGCGGGCTGCACTGTATTCAGATGAAAGGCGATTTACCAACTTGGATATGTTCAATCTGAATAATAAAAGGTACTGGTCACAAACAAACTCACTTCTAACGGAAGAAGGAAATTTTCAAGAGCAATTTGGTTTCGATTGCTGGATGGTTATTATCGGAGAACAACCTTGCGCCCAATAATTTTCGATGGGCAATTTACTGCAGAAAGATATCTACAGTTCCTAAATAATGAAATAAATGGTTTCATTGAAGATCTGCCACTAGCTAACCAAGTTGAAATCTATTTTCAAAATGGGTCTTCACCTCACAATTCGCATACGGTAAGGGAACATCTGAATAACAACTTCCCAGAAAAGGGGATTGGCACTAATCTGGCCTCCGAGATACATCCTTAAATTTGCATCTTCCTTTGGTTCGTTGCACATTTTGTATTTCGAAAGCAACACCTTCAATTATTTATAATGGATAACTAGAATAATAGGACTTTTTTTATATACTCCAACTACCACGAAGGCCTAAGGCCTAAGCACCCATTGGGTACCGTGGGGCTATAGGGGGATACATGGGAAAGGGGGAACGCCACACGTGTGCATGCAACATGCACACATTCTGGCTCCGCCTACGAGATCCGCCGGGTGGTACCTTCGCGTCCGACAGTCAAAGACCGTCTACCACCTACCGACAATCACAACATCCATAGCCAAGAGAAAAATTTCTCCTGGGACGGGACTCGAACCCGCACAGCGCACGGCGACTGATCAGGAGACCGAAGAACTTAGTGCATAGGTATGCCGAATACAGTTAGGTCATATTTGTTGTTAGGTATGATCGTTTCCTACAATTATTCAGAAAAATAGTGAAAATAAAATAGGCGTTGTTGAATGCATAATGGCATTATCGATCGAAATAATTAAAAATATTTAGGGTGTCCCATTTAAAAATCAAAAGTTGGAGTCGTTTCCGGTCAAACCGGAAGTACGTCAAAGCAAGTGGATATGTCAAAAAATGTAAATTCATCTATAATACGCAACACCCAAATTTCGTATCTTCAATAAAAAAATTATAGGGGTGAGTCACCTTGGAGAATCACCCGGTATACTATATTCATCAAGTTCCCATCTTAACAAATGTCACCTCAATTGATCACGCCATCATCAAATTAAGGCTGTAGGTGATGCCTGCACGCTCCACAAAGAGACCAAATTATCATCCTACAAACGACATGCGATTAAAAGCGTCAAGATCAAGCAGCACATCGGCGACGGTGCTCTTCGAGAAAATAATAAAAATTCGCAGGTTATTACTACGCTCTGGTAAATCTGTAATGATCTGGGAGCGTTGGACCATAAGACCGCTATCATTATGAGCTTTAAATCCGTGTTGCTTTGCACTGTGTCCGTAAAGGAGGCGAATAAGGGTAACTATCAAATAGGACGCTTAAATGGACGATTGAATGAAAAAGGAAGAGGCGATCAGATACTGACGGTCACAGGTGCTTCATATAAATATGGATGTCAGTCAAAAAAAATTGCTCCAAGTAATAATAATAATAATATATAGTTATAAGAATTTATTGGTGTTACTACATAAATGTGTTTGCACACGTCAAAAGAGTACTTACATGCTGAAAAGACATGTCTGCCTTGAGGGGCATTTAGAAAACAACTAAAATTAAGGAATTATAAACTATAACATACAGTGTGTTCCAGATTCACTTCTCTATACAGGGATCTCGGCACCTGTTATACCTACAGCAAAGGTTAAATGTTGAAAGTCTTAGAGGAAACTTAGTGCATTCGACAGCCGGCTTCAGATTTACGATCGGTCAATTGGTTTATAAAATATCATCGAAAAACCGAAAATGGTGGAATTTTCATCTAAGGCAGCTCCAAATTTGACCTTAAATAATTCAAAGTATCAAAGGGAGACAAAAAATCATGAACAACGAGGATCTTCGACAGGTTGTGGACGCAAATTCCAGGACAACGTGCCAAGAACTTGCAGAAATGTTCAGAGTGAGTTTGAAACTATTCGTTTGCATCTTCATCAGCTAGGAAAGACGTGGAAGTTAAGCAAATGGGTCCCACATGAACTGACAAATGATAACAAATTAAGTCGTCTTACCATTTGTTCAGCAAACATTTCACGCAACGCTAATGAACCATTTCTTAATCGGTTATTAACCTGCGACGACAAATGGATCTTGTATTCGAATTCTAAGCGTTCGTATCATTGATTGTCGCCTACTGATTCGGTACCATACACGCCCAAGGCTTCCTTGCTCCCAAACAAGGTTTTGTTGGGTGTTTGGTGGACAGCAACTGGAATTGTCCATTATGAGTTTTTGGAAACGGATCAAACCATCACTGCTAACTTGTATTGTGAGCAGCTTCAACGAGTACAAGCAGCACTCATCCAGAAACAGCCTTTTGTGATCAATAGGAAGAAAGTGATATTTTTGCAGGATAACACCAAGCCTCATACCGCAAAAATTACCCGAGAAAAAATTTCTGAACTCGGCTGGGAAACGTTACCGCACCCGCCATATTCTCCCGACGTTTCGCACAGTGATTATCACCTTTTTTGTCTCTTGACAACTGTATGAGGCACCGACAGTTCACAACTCGAGATGGTGTAATAAATGCAGTCCGCCAATTTTTTGACTCCAGATCCAGGGAGTTCTACGATACCGGCATACAAAAATTGGTCCCACGTTCGCAAAAGGTCATTGAATGTGATGGTAATTCGACGAATAAATAGTGACATTGTTTCTCAATAAAAATTTATATTTTTCTACTAAAAACCCCACGAACTTATTTGGTTACCTGATAAATGTTATATATTTTATATTTCAATGGGCTGAGAAACGTGTACGGTGACTTGAAACTAAATATTACGGCGGCTCCGACACAGTGAGTTTCAAGCCATTCACAAAAACCCAACTTCCCAATTCATTCTTTTTAGAAAGCGTTAGTCCGATTGAAGTACAAGAAGCTGTCCTATCACTTAAAACCAAAAAAAGTCCTGGTGTAGATGGTATCAAAGCTGACCATTTAAAAATGATAGCCTACGACTTAGCCGAACCACTTTCTTACGTCATTAATTGGTGTTTTCAATCTGGAATTTGTCCTGATGCATTTAAAACAACTGTTATTACTCCTGTTTATAAAAGCGGTGACATAATGGAAACATCAAATTATAGACCCATATCAGTACTATCGAATATAGCCAAAAATTTCGAAAAATTACTACAAAAAAGGATATTACATATACATATTACAAAAACAAAATTATATGTTCTGACCAATATGGATTTAGAAAAGGAAAATCGACTACAGATGCAATTTTGGCTGCAATGGATGAAATTAACTCTAATGTCAACAAAAAGATACCTACTCTTGGTATCTTTGTTGATCTAACAAATGCCTTTGATACGGTTAACCATGTCGAGCTTCTGAAAGTTATGGAAAGATTGGGATTTAGGGGAGCGTCACAAATCCTTTTAAAAAATTACCTTTCAAGTCGGGCACAGACTGTCAAAATCACTAACACTTACAGTAAAAAAATGTACATAAAGTGTGGTGTGCCTCAAGGAACAGTACTAGGCCCACTATTATTTAGTCTCTACTTAAATGACTTATTCAAAATTAACAGTTCTGGAAAGATTATATGTTTTGCAGATGACACCCTCGTATTATATAAAGCTGATGACTGGAGCACACTGAAGCAAATAGCTGAAAAGGATTTTATAAGGATCATTGACTGGTTTGATACTAAAATTTTAACAGTTAACTTCAAAAAAACAAAATTTATTGCATTTACATCCTATTCAAAATTTTTACCTACCTTCGAACAAATTTCCGTTAATTATCATGGCCAAAAGACCAAAATCGATAGAGTTAACACTTTGAAATATCTTGGAATATTTATAGACTCACATCTAAGGTGGGATAACCATATTAAATATGTTATCAAAAAAATTAGAAATGTTGCCTATAAACTCAAAATGCTTGCTAACATTCTTACAGAAAGTTATCTGCGAATCCTATACCATGCCTTAGTTGAAACCCATATAATATACGACATCACAGCCTGGGGTGCCGCCTGCAAGACATATATTTCTGACCTGAATATAGCACAAAAAACTGTTTTGAAAGCCATTTTTCTTACATGCCACCACTTTATATCATAAGTATTGCAATAAAAAGAAAAAATCCTATAAACACGAGCATAACACACGATTTCGAATAGGCTCATCTAATATCCAAAGACCACACAAAACATTATTCAAAAAATCATTTAAATTCTTAGCAGCTAAATTATATAATGTAGTACCAAACGAAATAAAGATACTTAATTTTGGAAAAAAATTTAGAAGAAAATTGAAAGACTGGGTTAGTAATGTGCAGCGAATGACTATACATAATTATATAGAAAACTAAAAGTACAAAATTCCAATTACATTAATACCTTTTAGATTTAACAATAATTGTTATACACATATATGATTGATTGTTAGTTACTAAGATATAAACCACACACAGGCGTTGCCTTCTGTGGTTTTTCCATATTTATTTGCCCATTTTTTGTATTTTGGCGAATAAATATTATTATTATTATTATTATTTACAAGGGTTCAGCTGCTTCAAAACTGACACTCCATTTTTCAATATTTTTGAATGAAATTCATTCAGTATGTTCAGAAGATAATTGCCCAGGGTGCTATAGGAGCACTTTTTGAAATTTTGTTTTTGCACAAGTTTTATGATGGGTTGAAGTGAAAAAAATTAAAAAGTGGCTCTATAGCACCCTGTGGGGTTTTGTTGTCAGCACACTATGAAATTTCATTCAGAAATATCAAAAAAAAGCGTCAATTTTAAAACGCGCAAACCTCTACAAATCGTATTTTGGACGGTTTTTGTCTAGTGTTTCGTGCTACCAACCCAAGCGTTGCGGCGCAAAGTACGGACTAAGAAAGGACGTATTCAGATAATTTGGTCGCCCTATTTCGTATAATATCGCATAGATAAGTCATTCTGCAAATAGGTATTCATAATCGCGATCGCTGATACTCCTCGATTTTAAAGCCGTTTTACTTCCCATGCCAGTGGCGAGGAAGTACTGTAGTCGCGAAAAATTTCTAAAATGAGATGCTATGTTTTTTTAAGTCATATGACATCTACATCATGAAAAACTATATCACTCATCATCAACTTCCTGCTCGGATTTTTATGAAATTTCCACACGGGGTTACTAGAAGCCAAAGCTTTATAGTTTTAGTCCAATGGCAAGGGTGCTCTAGGCAAAAAAGAAAAAGTAACAATTGCTGAAACTCCGTTTTTGACGTTGCAGGGGTTCCTTATCTATGACATAAAAAAAATATACTGCTTAAAAAGTTGGGGTTGGGGGAAGGAGATTCTAAATGTTGCAGCTTTGATATCAGTAAAACACGTTCCATTATTAAGAAGCTTCTGGTCAGAGTGATTACAGGAAATTTAAGTAACGAAAATCCGACGACAGTAGGGAAGAATGAATTCGGATATCATTCCAGACAAGTATAGGGGAATTTAGCGTGGAACTTTAAAATTATCGATATGTCAAGAAAATATGTTTTTGAGTACGATAATTTGGTAGATTTTATACCTGCATTTTCATTTGAATTTCATGACCCGTGAAATGTACCCATTTCGACGTCACCTTCAATTTGCGTTCCGCAGTTTGTGATGTTTTTCTGGAAATAAGCAGGACATAATGCCTAGGGTGCTATCAGTTAGCTTTTTACAAAATGTTGAGTTTATGCAAGAATTATGGTGGGTTGAAATGCTTACTTACTATTTGTGCGTAACTTCTTGATATTTTGAAAAGATCCTAGTTTATAAAATCGGAAAACTGGATCGTTAGCATCTTGTGGACTTTGTTTTCAGCACATTTAATTTGGAAATAATAAAAAATGAAACGTAAGCTGTGAAGTGCAAATCGGTTTTTGGGCGAAATTCGTCTACTGTTTCGTCTTGCCACTCCAAGTGACGCGACGTTGCGTTCCGACTAAGAAAAAATGTATTCAAATAAATTGATATCTTTAGTAAAATAAATTGAAGAACTCAAATTCAAATTCGTTTATTCATGTCAATAAACACAATTATGTTTAGAAGGGTCATGTGGAACATGGTAACAATTGCACGAGGGTCATAAAATTATCTTATGCCGTCAAAATAAGAGGAAACAATTTGGTAGTTTTTGCAAAGCAATAAACAGGTAGGCTTATACCTGGATTAAGTACATTTCTTGTCTACTGTAATAGGTAAATGGAGGCGATGCTGCCAGAAATGGATTTGTGCGATCAATAAACAACCCACAAGATTGAACTACCGTGTCCAATGATTTTTGTATTGCCTTTTTTATTGCCTTACTAGAAAACTATGATGGGTATATGATGAAGTTTACTAGAACTTTACAGCTTGTCGTCTGCCTTCTTCTACAAACTTCACCAAATCGAGACGCTGTCAACTTTATCCTTCGATGAAGGCGCCACAAAGTACAGTCCTGTGATTTGGTGACTTGTTCGATCTGCAAAATCTCGTCGTCACTTTTTTTAAGTTTTCCTAAAAATTCTTGCTTAGCAACCTCCAAATCAATGTCGTTCATGTCAGGTCTTTGACAGAATTCGGCATAAAACTACTAATTTTCTTTAAATTCACTGCATTCGTAATTAAAATGGTCGCATATGACCCTTTATTGTCCATTATTAACCTTGATAAAAAAACTCAAGAACAATCACACCAACAAGAGTACAGCACAACAATTCAACAACACAATATCGACGAACAGTAACAAGCGGAGAAAAATACTAAATGATCACTAACTTGCTGAGTACCAAAATAGGAAAGATTTACAGGCTAGATCGCTAATCGAAATCCGACTCTGTTATTATAACAATTTACCTTGGTATGCACGCGCAGTCATCCTTTCCTCTTTTAAAGTAGCGCCGACGACGGTCTAGTGCTAGCCCACCGTCGTTTCCTTTTGTAGGAGCCCCGTTAAATTAAGTTTTTTGCTTCGTTTTCCAGACAGGTACCATTTAAATATTAACATTTTTTAATTTAATTTAAAGTATTTAAGCCCCTATCAATTTTGAGATTCATTCATCGAGGCAACCTGTTGAAAATGGCCGGTATTCCCTACTCAAATGAAGAAAAGTTTGACATGTTAGCGCTGTACCTGCAGTCACGCAGAAACGTCGACATTATCTCAGCAAGGTACTTGGGGATGTACGCCGAACGACGTCATCCTCATTAAATCCAATTTAGAAAAATAGTAGTAGATTTAGCCTAGAAACTGATTTTCCAATGCGAATGCGCTTCTGTGAGTGGTATACTTGAAAGTCTAATGAAAATCTCGATTTTGTAAATCATGTCTTGTAGTACGATGAGATGTTTACGAATTGTGGAGTTTTGAATAAGAACAACACTCATCGCTGCGCTGTGTAAAACCCTCATGAAGTGGCAAAGAGACAGTGTGGGGTCATTTGTAATTTGATCTAACTAACCCTTTTTAATTGGACACCTATTTGAAATTAGGTATTAATCATTTCAACAAATCGAATTATAGGACCATTTTGTGCCGGCTTTACGAGCTAATCTAACCGAAGATGAGTTTGGAAGAGAATGGTTTCAACAGGAAGGATGTCCGGCTCACAACACTATTCAAGTCAGGAACTTCTTTGATGAAAAAATAATTCCGTTAAATGGTTCAAAATCTTGGCCTCCTATATCCCCTAACCTTTCACACTTGGATTTTTACCTCTGGGGTCACACAAAAAATGAGGTATATGAATTTGACCCTCCCGCGACCGAAGAAATCCTGAGACGAAGAATTTTGAGCACAGTTAGAAACATTAACAGAAATAAATACACTAGCTAAGGTTGTACGAAAAACAGTCACCAATTGTCAAAAATGTCTGGATGCAAATGGTCGTTATTTTGCAAATCTGTAAATCAATACCTACTTACATAATTAGATTTTACATTACATTACAATTTTAAAAAATTTTTGTTTGTTCAAGTGTAAAATGAATTTACGACGATTTTTCTGATTTGTTTTTCTAACATCATAGTTGGAAATTTGTCCCAAAACATTTTACTTGAGGAGAAGTCGATATTAAAGTTAATATTCTATTGAAAATTCAATGCGTCTTCTTTTATGTCTTACTTATTAATGTTATTTTCTGAGAAATAAATCGTGGCCTACTTAGAAAGGAAACTACTACATAACATTACGTCTAATGGTATTTCGGTGTTACTCCAATCTTTTATGCACTTGTGAGACATCACTAGACTGGAAATTTCACACTCTTTTCAAAAATCAAAAAATCCAATATGGCGGCCATGAGAAAAATGAAAATTGAGGCGGGTTGCTAGAAAACAAAAGACGATTGAGACATGTCAAAAATGTCCGTATAATTTCACATTTTGACAGCTGTCAATTAACCGTTTTGGATTTACTGACAAAAAACAAATTCCGTCATTTTAGGGTTTTCGCTAATTTTTTCAAAAGCAAACGACCGATCATAAATCTGAAGCTATCGAAATCATTAAGTTTCCTCTGAAACTTGTCCCATTTAACATTTGCTGTAGGCATAACAGGAGCCAAGATTCCTGTATAAAGGAACGAATCTGGGACACACTGTATACAGACATACAGACAAGGCGCAAAAGCGAAAGACAGTAAAATAAATAACTGCAAACTCGGGAGAGTATAATAAATATAAACACACAAGCGAATAAATGAGACATTATATACATAATAAATATGAGCATTAACACATACGGGATCGCGTGACCGACTAAAAAAAAAAAATACGAACATTTAAAAAAGCATGTCACTAAAGTTAATTGTCAAATACTCATCAATACAGAAGAACGCTTTTTTCATTAGATAGTATTTGAGTTTCATGTGGAAAGCATCAAAACTCAGCGATTTGGCAGGTTTTGCCAACACGTTAACAAATTTAATTCCATAAAAATTTGCCCCGTTTCTGGTTTTGTAAAGGCGATGGCTATTAGGTCAAATATTATGTCTATTGCGAGTTTCATAACTGTGAAAATCACTGTGAGTGGAGAAGAGTCTACACGTACAACAAGCAACTCAAAGTAGGTTGAATATGTACGTCTGTACTTTCCACGGAATTCTGCTACCAATTATTTCAAATATATAAATTCGATCAGAGCAATTTCTTAGGGATTCCTCAATTTTACTTTAAATGGTGTCAGTCTTCTGGTCTTTTATCAATGTATATCATTTATTATATTCAATCAACCCTTGATGGAATACAGATTTTGTAGCATATTTTGGTCATTAAATGGAAGTAATCCTTTTTCTGGTATTATGGCCGACATTTGATGATATTAAATTAGTTAGACATGTTGGAAACATATTATCGTTACAACGTATTTGATAACATTTTTCTCAATGATGCTTTTTAATTCACTAAGCATTTGTCTAATTGGAGTATATTTATCTTTATTCGGTATTATTCTCAAGCACTCATTTTGTAAAATTTGCAGTCTTTCAAAAATGGGATACAGAATAGTCGAACAGTACAAGAATTTTGAGATAATGATAGTATTATAGATCACATTTCTGTTATATGAACTCAGGCATCCAGAAACTCTTGATAAATATCCCATTTTCCGACTAATCTTGTTTATAAATGTTTCATAATAAATATCGAAACTTAATTGAGAGACAACAAAAACACCAAGGTATTTAAACTGTTCGAATAATTCAATATGTTCACCATCAATATTTAGTTGAACATGTGTGCATTTGTTTTACCAATTATCATCGCTCTCGTTTTCTTAGTATTTAATTTGAGTTTGTTAGATGCTAATCGTTTTTAAATAAGTTTCAAGTCTTTATTTATGTAGAAGACACCAAACTGAATATTTTGAGTGTTTAGTTACGTTATCAGCAAAAATTTAAATTTTGCATTTATTGACTATGGCAGGTAAATCGTTTATACAGGGTGACTTCGAAGTTGAGTCATTTATTTTAACAGTTAGTAGATCTGATCAAAAGAAATGTTTTTTCCTTTAACATTTTTCTGGTAAAGTTAAAGTAACAAAGTTATAGCCCTTTAGAAGTTTGAGTACCGCCCTGTCTCAATAATAATATTATGTGCTCGTGTTTGGCAACAACGGATACAGCGTGTCCGCAAAGTTGGAGTTTTCCTTTACACGACGTGTAGATCTTGAAAACATAAGCAATTTTTCTAAGTATCATATACACCAATGTCTTAAGGGAACCGAGATAAAGGACTCTGCAACATCAAAAATATCTGAATACGGTCCTGTAGCCGCGACATCACCAACTGGTACAAGGTTACTGGCTCAACCCGACGACAGAACTGGGTCGGGGTCAGTGTGTCAGGTCAGTATGCAACCTTCAACCGACGGTTACGGTCACGCGTATAGAGGTAATCGCGTAGACGATAATTCCTCAACAATCACTAGAGACGTGGCTAGAGAAGTGCAAGTGTCAAAAACTAAAGTGTGGCAAACACTGCGTGAAGAGGGGCTGTATCCGTTTCACGTCCAACGTGTACAAGCCCTTCAACCTGACGATTTTCCAGCAAGAGTGGGGTTTTGTGAGTGGTTGTTGCATCAACATGACAATAATCCGGACTTTTTGGAGTGCATATTGGTGACAGACGAATCTACGTTCACGCGTAA
The DNA here is from genome assembly GCA_963669975.1 of Acanthoscelides obtectus. Taxonomy (NCBI): domain Eukaryota; kingdom Metazoa; phylum Arthropoda; class Insecta; order Coleoptera; family Chrysomelidae; genus Acanthoscelides; species Acanthoscelides obtectus. Next base: position 74,573,866 of record CAVLJG010000010.1, read on the forward strand.
TGGGGTGAATAACTTTCGCAACACTCATGTTTGGTCAGTAGAAAATCCGCACGCTGTCCGTCGGGCACATTTTCAACAAACATTTTCGGTGAATGTTTGGGCTGGCATGGCGCGTCTGCTCGGTAGCGCATCAGCTGATTTCATTTTCTGTTGGAGCGGTATGGTTTCGGGCAGAGACGTACTTAGCCCTTCTCGTGAACTGGAGAGTGAGTACTTTTTCCTTTATTTTTTTTTACTTGGTCGCCCTCGTTTCACTACACATTACCTTTGTTATTTCAAGGTTAGTTGTTTCTGAAAACGAAAACCCCAACTTTGCGGACACCCTGTATATACTATATACTGCGCCGTGGAACACCTAACGTATTTCCAAATTTTGACGAAATAGTGTTATTAACTTTTGTAACTTGCATCGTTTTAGTTAATAATATTTCCAAATTAAAAAATACTGCTATGACAATCTCTGAGTCTATGGCTCTTCTCCAATTCTCAGTAACCAACTGGAAAGCCGTTTCCGTGAAATTTTTTGCGAAGGCCTGCTTGGGTTCCCACTACAATTTTCTTTTCTTCTACAAACTGCATTAATTGGTCTTGTTATATGAACTCCAATTTCAACAATTTTTCAATGTCTGGTAACACATTCACTGGACTCATATAGCTACATCCTCTAGATTTTTTTTATTTTCGGAACTGACGGTATTGTAGAGCATTTAAAATTTTCAATCTATGGAACCAATTTGATTTTTATTGCCTTTGAGCCATTTTTTCAATACCTGCTCTGGTGGTTTGTGGATGGTTGATGCATAGCAATATTCCCCGAAAAGTCTTACTTTTCACTTCTTACGCCACTGGAAAAAATGAGATATGTTTTTTGGATGTGACATGACACGAAAAACCTGGAATATATTTTCAAGTTTCTGAAATAGCCGCTAGAGGGCGGAACTGCAATCTTGAATCTATAAAAGTAATATTTCTGTGAATTCAGGAGCAATTGGATACACTGCGCGATTATTTTTGCGAGCGATTGCACGTCATATCGACCTCATATAGATGTATGTGGTCTTTTATACGACATACTATCACGTCATATAATTGCGTGTGACATTAGACCGTCATAATTACGTCATTTCTATGTCATTTTTGTTGGTCGGCGTACGTCAGTAGTGCCCTAAAAATGCCAACATCACGACAACACTATGTTCACTGGATAATTATTTTTTGTTCTATCACAATAGTTCTATTTAGTTCGAAAAAATCAAGAATTTTGAACTCAATTTTCTCACACTTCGATGCTCACCCTCACGGCAGTATGATTATATTTTAAAATAAATCATTTCTGTAATATCGCTCAAACATAAATTGCGAAATATTACAAAATCATTCTTTCTGGAAGATGTACGAAATACCAATTTTGAAATGTAATCTAATGTATCGTGTCGGATGACTGTGACTATTTCGCTGGTCTTAATTTCTACCAGTCACAAACGCGCAATTTTGAATTACAAATAGTTTCTAGATGGAAAAATTCTACGACAGCACCTGTCAGCAGTTTTTACGAGATTACCCGCTGCAGAACTTGACCGCTGTTGTCACCAAAAATTACAATACCTTTGATAACAAGTAATTATGGTCTCCTGGGACTCCAGAAAACGACGCTAAGCACTTTTTCTGATTTTATTGTAAATAAATTTGGCGATTGTGTTTTTAAACAGTGCTAGTCAGCTTATGTAGTGAAAGTGATTCTTTGACTAGTATTGATCTGGCGATTGACAAAAGTGTACCGCACGGGTAAAAGTATATTGAAAAGTGACGTTATATCGATTTTGTTTGACATTGTACTGGTTTTTTTGTCATTATGTAGGTTTTTCTACAAGATGTTAACTTAGCACTTAATTGTACGTGTTGCCTCAACGTCATGAGGGTTTAGTCAATCAATGTTTGGCTCTGATGTGATGTAAAATCTGATGCAGAGATGGCATTGCTGGAGGTCCAAGCTGTAAGTTGTATGTGTTGATGATAATTACATTGGATTCTTGTCTTAAATACACTTAATCGAGATTCAAAGCTAGAAATTAGTTGCGCAGCCACTTTTTCTTATCCACTCTGAATGTGACACATATAAATTTGCTGAATTTCAAAAATGAGAGAGGGCGACCTGATGATTTCCCGTAATTCTCCTCAGTTTTTCGTAATTTATAGCTTTCTCTCTTCTCTCTTCAGAAAGCAGAACATATAAATAACCCGTCATATTCGGCATATTCAGTAATGATTTTCTCACACAGCAAGTATCACTGATTTTATACACATGCAGATCAATACACATAATCATCCAGATGCGATCTTGCTATTCAACGAACTGTCTTCTCAGATATAAAAACTACAGACACGGACACTCACAAAACCTATGCAACCAAAAATGCGTGTAGTTTAGTTGAGTGATTCCTCCATAGATGGACATTCAAAACGATCAGTGAGCAAACGTAGAGTGACTGTTTGCGCACTAAAAACTACCTAGTCTGCAAGTTGACATCTTATAGGTTTTTTTGATGTTCTATAGGTTTTTTACATAATACCCGTGCCGTATAATACCGTTAAGACCCATACGTCAATATGAAAACAGTTTATGGAATTCTGCAAGGCAAAGAAATAGAAACTTTTGGAAACTACAAGTTTAAACCTAATTCTGGAAGGTTGAACGTGGAATACGAAGAAAGAAAACACAAAAAATTAGTTGTGGAATACCGTTGCAAAAAAAATCAAGATATGTGTTTTACGAAGTGGAAAATAATTTTTGATCCATTTAAAGATATTATCTTTAAGTCTAGTATAGTAGGGAAGCTCGAAATGTGTAAACGAGGGAATTTGCAGAAGTGAGCCAATAAAAGGAAATCGAGCTTCATTAAAATTGGAACAATACCACGCAATGTGGGACGAAGACACTCCTTCGGGACTCCAGCGAAAATTTTACCATATCGCTTCAGAAAAAACTTGCCTGGAGAGGTGGAGAAGCAGTCGATTGCAGAGTTAATTATTTTAAATGGGAAATGGATAAATCTGGGATTAAAACAGGTAGATAACATACATAGTTACATATTTTCTAAAATAACTTATTTTAAAAAATCAACATTTTTAGTAAGATTAGAATATAATTCTCTCTTCAATAAAAGGCCCATTGTGGAAAAAAATGGCCGATAGTAAATGGCTGGTCTCCAACAGGAAGAATTCTACCGTTTGTCCCGTCCGTCTTTTTAAAATTCTAATGGCTAAACGTTCATCTAGATTCTAGATTAACAATTGATGATTATTCTTAACAGTAAACCCATCATGGAACAAAGAACACTCCAGTAGAAAAAAACGTACTTTCGAAACGGACTAAAGAGGCAGCAGAGAAGGCAGGATTAAATACAAAAGAAATAAAAATAACAAACCACTCTATGCGATCGACAGCAGTCAGTAACCTGGTTAAATCCGGGGTGGGTGAACAACAATTAATTAAAATTACTGGCCACAGTTCAGATAACTCAATAATGAACATTATTCCAACATCATAAACACCCTTAAACATGATGCCTCAGAACCTCTAGCTAAAAAACAGAAAACAGTAGTTCCTGCAGCCACTCCTCGAGCTGCTCACTCTACAGCTGAACTCATCAACAACATTAATGATTTACCTACACCCAGCGTTACTAATGAGGTTACAAAGATTTCAAATAATACTCCTGTCTACCAAAATTGCAATTTATATTTTAATTGTACCATAATAGGTAATTTTGTAAGCTGTATGTATGTAGAATATCTGAAATAGTCTTGTCGAATACCATTCGGGCATCTGATTTTTCCCTGAGAAAAAAAAAATCGAAAAAACACAATACAAAGTAATATTTTTTTAAGAAAAAATATTCGTGCAGGTGCAAAAATCCTCGTCTTCGACTCGGATGTCTGTTGCCTCCGGCACTCATGCTTCTTATCAAGATATTAGCAACGTGTTTTTTCGATCTTTTTCGGATAAATTAGGTGCAATTATGATATTACTCATAAGAATCTCCAACAATTTGATTTGGACAGTTACGGACACACCCAATGCAAGTGTTTGATTTGCAGCTTAGGAATTCGGAACATCAATCCGTCCTAAAAAGATACCGGCCTACTTCTGCATCATAAATCCGTGATACTATAAGTAGAATACACACGTCGTGCTATCTATCAACCGAAATGTTTAACGCTCCTTACGTTTCCTCCTTCTAGGACAAATTAATTGATTTTTCCGAAAGGATGCCATGTATATAATATCAATTATTAATTCTTCAATTTTATTGTAAAGCTATGCGTACTCCAGGCGTAGGCCGATTAGAAAGTGAGTCAATCTTGATTTCACATGCCGTATTTATTATTCAGAACATGTATGGATTCATACGGTAGGTATGTCAATACGAAAATTTAAATTCAACTGGTTAGCCTCACAAAAAATTTATTTTATTTTTCGTTTTAATGTACGAATACCAAATAGGATTCCAAGATTTCCAGTTTTTATAACCCGAGGTTAAGTCGAGGCATACGTAAAGCAATAATTGTTATCTGCAAATCAAAAAGTACTTATGGCAAAAATATTACGGTGTTCGGTATAAAATATTCTAGGGCTCATTTAGGTGCGGGCTTGGTGCAAATCTTCTTAGTTAATACACATTCATAATACGTATATATTAATATTTTACTTCTAGATATACCAACCTAACTGTACTCTGTCTTATAATAATCTCTCGATGGATTAGTCATTATTTATGTTTGCCAAACCGAGAATCTATTTGATACAGCAAGAGATGGGATCTGCAGTTGCCGTTGTTTAAGCATATAATAATAATTAACGTCTTTTTTATTTGTAATAATATTACTGGAGGCAAGATTTAGATACTGTATTATTCCACCGCCTAACCCCCTCAACAATATGAGATGTATATAAACTGAAAATTTGTTGAAAATTAATACGTGTATACAATAACGACAAAATGAAGTATAATCAATATAAAGGCATAAAGAATACATAAGGTCAGTTAACACTTGTGGGTTGCAACAGATTTTGTAGCATTTCTTTCACTTTTTTCTTGAATTTAGGTAATGAATTAGTTGCTTTTAAACCACGGTCTAAACAATTATACAGGGTGTTCCATAATTATTGCGACAAAATGATAGGGGTTGTAGAGGGCATCAAAATGAACAATTTTGCCTTATAAACCCCGGTTTGGAAATATGCCGTTTGGGCTTCAGCAAAAAAAAACATCAGTTTCTTGAAACGGCTTACCTACAGTAATTGCTCAAAGTGTCCTCCACCTTGCTCAATACACAGCTGTGCACGATTGTTCAATGATCGGCGAACTCTGTGGCATACCCCCGGTATGTCCTGAACATGTGCGGATGCGGCCATCACCCTTCCCAGTAGCTCTTGTTGGTTGGGAACAGGAGTTTCGTATACTAAAGAGAAAACAATCCAGCGGGGTCAGGTCGGGTGACCGCGCAGGCCAAGGCACAGGGCCACCTCGGCCTATCCACCTATTTGAAAATTTGTCGTACAAATACTGCCGCACTTGTAAAGAAAAGTGGGCTGGAGCGCCATCGTGTTGAAACCACATGTTGGCTCTTATGTTCAGTGGCACATTTTCTAATAGTTCCGGTAGCACATGCTGTAAGAATCGACCATAAGCATGCCCATCCAAACGTGGTGGAAGCAAATATGGCCCGATGATATGCTCGTCCACAATGCCCCACCAGATGTTAATTGAAAACTGATGTTGGTCTCTATGGATGGCTATGGCATGAGGGTTTTCTTCATCCCAAATGTGACTGTTACGGCTATAAAAATAACCCTCCTTTGTAAAACAGGACTCGTCAGTGAACAAAACGTAACGACCAAAGTTTGGTTGCCTCAACTTCTGCTGCAGCCACCAACGACAAAAACGTCGACGCGGCAGATAGTCTTCTGGACCCATGGCTTGGATTTTTAAAAGGTGGTTTGGGTGTAGTTGCTGGTCATGGAGAACCCGCCAAACAGTAGTTTGAGATGCTGCCATATCATGTGCAATAGCACGCACACTTGTACGCGGATTGGCCTCTACATGATGCATAATCGTTTCCTCAAATTCTACTGTGCGCTTCGTGAAGGGCCGCCCTGCTTCCGCGAGGTGTCTGATGCTGCCACTGACACAAAGACGTCAACGAATCCTTGTAAAAATGGCGTGATGCGGATGAGGACGTTCTGGAAACCATTGGACGTAGATTCGCGAGGCTCGTCTCTCTTAAGGTAAAATTAGCGGTAGTGCTCAAACGGCATATTTACGAACAGGGGTTTATAAGGCAAAATTGCATATTTTTATGCCCTCTACAACCCCTATCATTTTGTCGCAATAATTATGGAACACCCTGTATAATTTGGTGGCATTGTAAATATATGTATTCTGAAATAGAAATGTGATGTGGCGTGGAGATAAAAAGTCTCTCTATATCTAATATTAATGCCATGCATATTTCCTGGACGTATGAATTTGGTTACTAAATATAACGGTGTTTTTGAATAAATAACCCTATGATTCAGACTTAGGAGCTGGTATTTATACATTTTATCAGTTTTCGTACATGTTATATGCCCTTAGTAACTACGCAGTTATTAAGCTTATTTCTCTTTAGTCTATTGTTTGTCAATTGTTCATTGTAAATTGTCTATTTTCTGCTGATTCTTAGTCAGCAGCTCAATTTGTATAAAGAGTCTCCCCGGCATTTGAAGTGTGTTCAATACCTGTTATCTAATAAGTTCAATACTCGGAGCGACATTGTAATGGACGCGTCGTCATAAGTTCAATACCTGGTTGACTCCGTAATAATAATTAATGGTTTTTCTAAGTCGACTGATTTAAGATACATTTGAGGTCATTAATGGCCTTGGATATATGATCATTACAAGCATGTATCCATAATACTTTGAATACGATTTCTTGTTCTAATATCTAAACAGGGATAGTAAACCACTATTTAATATAATATTTTCTAAAACAAGAAAGATTCACACAATTGCTTTCTCACAGATTTATGCAAGCCTTATTTGCAAATGAAACTCTGAGAATAACGTAGCACTGAGAAAATAGATAGTTTACGTGTTCAACAGATTTTAAGTCATCATCCATTATAATACCTAGGTTCTTCGAATGATTAACAGTTACTACTTTATTACCTTTTAATTTTTTAAAGTACTCCTTTTTGTCTCATATGCGTATACCAACACTCAGTGACATTAAAAGTTACACCCAAAAAAAATAATTTCTTCAAGTTGATGTTTTGGAAATGAGGTAGTCTTACATCAAGAATGATACGATAACATTCTCACGAAATTTTATTGGCAAGTAATACGACAAAAATTAATAATGTGTTGGCGACCCCGCAGCTGAATACACTCCTGTATACGTCTAGGAATCATCAAAATGAGATGATCGATGTCTGGTTGTGGCACCTCATTCCAAGCAACTTGAACTTCGTGGATTAGCTGTGGCAGAGTCTGTTGCAGATGGTGCAAAGTGGATATTCTCCTCCCCGTCATATCCCACACATGTTCGATGGGATTGAAATCCGGTGAACGGGGTGGCCACGGCAAAACATTAACGCCTGCTTCTTGAAGAAAGTCCGTAGCATATCGAGCAATATGGGAACGTGCGTTGTCTTGCTGAAAAAGGACGTGTGGACAGCAGTAAAGTGGTTTGTAGGACATCATCAACATAACGCGCAGCAGTCATATTGCTTTGACCAAAGAGAAGGGCTGATCGGATACCATAGACAGTAACCCCCCAACCATTACTCCAACAGTCTTGTATACATGCTTCTCAACAGCAGAATCGCAGATCCGTCGCTGAAGATGACATATTGCCATTCTGCCTCCCAATATTGCCGTTCTCAACTCCAGTTTAAACGTTGACGACAGTGGTCTGCAGTTAGAGGAAGCACTAACCGTGAACGATATGAAAAAAGTCCAATGGCTCGCATGTTGCGATAGAGTATACATAGTAACAGGTTTACCTTCTTCTTTAAACCATTGGTCAGCGATCTGACTACTTAGTAGCAAAACGGTCTCGTGGAGCTAGTCATCTGAAAAGCCTATCTTGACGCTCGGTGGTGCTCCTCGGTAGACCAGTTGGCCTTCTTCGTGTTCCTCTACCTTCTTCTATTCACACACGACACACACGCATCATCGTCATTGCAGTACAATTAACTCTGAGGCCAATTCCGCGATAGGACAAACTATCTCGATAGGCAATAATTCTACCCCTGTCAAAGTCGCTAACATGGTGACAATTTGGACATCTTCAAACTCGAGGCATTTTATTAGGCATGCTTAACACTAGTAAATGAAACGGCAATAACTAAAAGTATATGTACCACTCAGCTCTCAGAAACTGGTTTCTTCACAAAATCTGAGAGATGACATTTTAACAAAGGTAAACAAAAACGAACATAAAACGTTGACATTTTTGCAACTGCATGCTTTAAGGGCCAATTTCACCAACAACAGTCCATTATTCTCCACCTATAGGGTAACAGACCGTCAAATACAACAAATGAGCTTCAAGTTCCAATCAACAAATTTTAGCAACCAATAGCCATGAAATGTTAAAACAAAATACTGTCAAAGTATGAGATGACAGCTTGTCATTGAAACACCACCAGCTTATTGAATATTAAGAAATTACATATAATTCAGTCAAAATTTAAAGAAATGTTGGATTTTTGAATAAAATCCATGCTTCAATGTCGATTTTTTATTCATGTTTATATTATTTTCTTTAATTGATATGCGATACAGGGTGTTATTTCCTATAAACTTCTTGCAGATAGCCATTAAGCACCTACTTGATGACAGGCTCTACCAAAAGATATTGCTCGTTTCCAAACATTCATTCATTTACTTGCCGTTCATCAGAACCATTCTGGCACCTTAGATTGATATTTCCACAAAACCATTAAGGTTTTTTGATATCCATACATCCATAAAGTTGAATATTTTTCGTTGTCCAGGAACTGAACAAACATCCACACTATATTAACAGCGATTAAGAAATTCCCAAATATATGCCTTAAAGCTACCAGCAAACCTAAAACCTGCAAAAAAACTACAAATTTGCCATATTTTTCTTTTTTCACGAGTACACATTCTAGGTTATATTTATATTAGACATTATTTAAATACAGCTGATTATTGCATTTCAAGGAGTGACACATGTGTGGGATCTGTCAACTCTTGGTACCAGTCACAAAACATATACTTTGAAGGATTAATTCCATGCTATTCAATGACAACACGGTGACTTGTGTGGTTGTCAGCGGCCATTTTGTGAGGGTGCGACAAGGTTGCCAGCTTGTGCATTAATATCCCGTTTCACCCTTCTGGTCTCAGTGGAGTAGTAAGTTCCGCCAACTGTTGAAATATACTCTACTATGCTTTATAAGACTATTCGTGACATTTTTCCCAAAATCATTGCGCAACACTTGAAAAAATGCAAATGAAAATTTAAAATTATATCCATGACGCCGCAAAATAGCTCCGTGGGTACCTTGGGTTATACATCTTGACAGTAGGGATGTTCGATACGATCCTATATTTAGAAGTATCAATACATTTCACGAATATCGTCATCTTTCGATTCGGACTGTGTCAGAAAGAGTAACTGCCATTTGGCTGCGACATTACCCTACCAAATCAGACATATCTTTAAAGAAATTGTACAAAATCTTCAAATTTGTGAAGTTAGCGAGTTTCACTTCATACGTTGTTACCAGACATGCCCAAATCATCAGTTGCTGCCGTGATATTCATCCCGACCACTGCATCCCCACGGCTAGGCGACCTGTATGTTAAATTTGTATTGATATTGAAAAATATTTTCATAAATAGGAGATCTTTCCCATTCCGGTTCGAGCAATCTATCAAAGATGCTTATAATCATGATACCTAGTAAATTTTCACGAAAAAAATTCAAAACCAGCAAATGTTTTCATCAGAACTGTAATAAAACATTTTCTAGTCTTCAAGTATCGACAAAACAGAGGTATGTATTCAGTTTAAATAACGCGCGATGTCTCTAGTGACGTAAATTTTGAATGTCTCATCATTGGATAATGTATTTAACCTTAATACGTTAAAATCAATGGTATTATTTTGTTTTTTATTTATATATTACATATACTTTGAAGTTGAGTAATTAATTTTCAGATAATGATTGTAGAAGGAAGATAAACCAAAATATGTGTGTAAAAATAAAAAAGAATTAAAAAAAAAATGTTACCTTGTTTTATAAAGTATCCTCCCGACAAGTACTTCAGTGCGGACCTGTATTTGATCGTGAGGTCTTGGAGCACCGACATGTCCTCCCCTGTGAGGTCTTAAGTCACCTGATTCACGAGCCCGTTGTACTACATTAACAAAGGCACGAGGGGTTGGTTGCACTCGATTGGGAAACCGATCCGCATAAACATGTGCCATTTTTTATTTCGTTTGAGCCACGCAGCAAATACCACTATTCACTCACGCGTTACCGACTGACACATTGACTGAATAAAAACTTCGTGATCAGCGTTTCAAATTCTTTCGCTTTTTTGTTTCCGATGCGATGAACCGATAAGGCGGATTATATCCGTTGTCGCCAAACACGAGGACATAATATTATTATTGAGACAGGGCGGTACTCAAACTTCTAAAGGGCTATAACAGTGAGTGGATCTGATCAAAAGAAATGTTTTTTTCCTTTACCATTTTTCTGGTAAAATTAAAGTAACAAAGTTATAGCCCTTTGGAAGTTTGAGTACCGCCCTGCCTATTATATGCTCGTGTTTGGCGACAACGGATATAATCCGCCTGACCGGTTCATCGCATCGGAAACAAAAAAGCGAAAGAATTTGAAACGTTTATCACGATGTTTTTCGTCAGTCGATAAATCCTGAGTGAATAGTAGTGTGTTGCGTGGCTCAAACGAAATCAAAAATGGCACATGTTTACGAAAATGCTGAACTTGTGGACATGATTCTTATTTACGGGGGGGCAGTCTTTACAAAATGCTCCCGGATGCATCACGGATTTATGCGAATCGGTTTCCCAATCGAGTGCAACCAACCCCTCGTGCCTTTGTTAATGTAGTGCAAAGGGCTCGTGGATCAGGTGACTTAAGACCTCACAGGTGAGGGCATGCTGCTCCAAGACCGCACGATCAAATACAGGTCCGCACTGAAATACTTGTCGGGAGGATACTTTATTAAACAAGGTAACATTTTTTTTTTTATTTTATTTTTTATTTTTACACACATATTTTGGTTTATCTTCCTTCTACAATCATTATCTGAAAATTAATGACTCAACTTCAAAGTCACTCTGTATATATATATATATATATATATATATATATATATATATATATATAATGTTATCTATGTTATATTTTCGTTCCGCACTGTAATGGAACATGGTCTAGTCTTTAATTACTCACTAAGACTAGGGATATTTTCAGTTTACTTAATATATGACATCTGTAATGACTCGTATCGTATGTATTAAAATGATTTATTTGTGTTTGTAGTGTCATTAATTTTGAACGGATTGTTATTTATGTTTTCATTTACAGAATGTTTTATTTTTTTCGGTTAACAGAGCAGTGAAGTTTTTTATGTTTTAGTTAATTATAAATGCCACGTACTCATTTTGTTCTCATATAATAAAATATTGCCTTTCTGTGGATTTCTGAGCATTTTCCACGCTTTTTTTTTCAAGCTGGCATTGACCAGTTAGAACACAATTCATTTGAGGAGCAATAATAGGATAAATTCTAGAAGTTCCACTGAGGTTGAAAAATTACCACTAGCAAATATCGTTTTCGCCTCCCTCCGCCAGTTAAAAAAAGACAAACAATAGACATTACTAGTTTTTATGAGTTTTGGATTTAAAAGACATTATTTGTGAAACATTTTTCATAATTTTTTGTCTATGTCCATAGTATTTGCGTTATGCATCAGGGAGATGTAGGGTTTGGCACGTCTTACACATATTATCTGTGTTTTAGGATGGAGAGGGCATAATGTTTTTATTGCTTTGAAGAAATTCATTAACCCATAAATTAATAAATGATTACTATTATGACGTAAAGGAAGATGAGGAATTGGATGGAATGTATTTTATATTCTATTTTCTTGCAAAATACAGACAAATCCACACTATTCAACAGGTATGTAATGATAACTTTCAGTATATTGAAGTTGGTAAATTCGACAGTGCCATGCATTAACAAACGTCCAAATCTGCTGCCAAATTTAACAGCTAGAAAATCGACCTATTATTTGTCGCATTCCCATTCTGTGAGGGGGATACCGGATTGTTAAATGTAAACCTATAACATATATCAAAATACATGGAAGTTGTCCTACTTTTTCTGTACAAAAGCATCATGTTGGAATCAAAAAGTGGTCTTGTTTATAATACAGTCGAATTTTCACGATTTTATTGAATATTTCAATAGAAATCACTAATATTCAGAGACCTTTGACAGCTTCTGTCAAATTGCATTTCGATAAGGTATTTTCCCATTGGTCCATAATATTAATGTTGGTGAAATTGGGCCTAAATGTAGTCATTATTTTGCCAAAAAGCAAGCTGAAGAAATTAATTTTTCTGGGTCTAACACTTCTAATGTCACTGAGTATATTGGTCTTTAAAGGGTTCAAACGAATATTATGCACTATTACTAATCTTTTCAGTTTGGGCAAGATCTTGATTAATTTTGTTCTCGGCTGTTTCCAAGTTATTTCTCCTAAATGAACCGAAAATCTGAGTATCGGCAGCAAAAAATTGTATGTCTGTTTCTAAATCTGAGATATATGTAGGTATCTACCAGAACAATTTTGTTGTATAGTTACTTTTTGAAACGGATTTTCAAAGTAGGTTTGAATAAATGGAAGAGGTTTTTCAGAAAATCCACAATAGCTGCATTTTGACACAAGAAGTGAATGATTGATTGTGTCAAATGTTTAGTAAAGTCAAGAAGTATGAAAACTACTGCTTTTTGGTTGTCAAGCTCCATTATTATATTGTCTGTTGAATCACAGAATGCCGAAGCTTTATTATGACCTTGTCGAAATCCAGATTGTTTAAATGGAGTAATTTTGTTAGAATATAGGCAGGAGCAGAGCTGCTCGTAAACAACACGCTCCAATACTTTTGAGAAACTAAGCAGTAAACTGAGGTAAATGTGTCGATTGGGACACCCAAGTAAAGAAAAAAGAAGCTTCCATGATGGGTATAACAGTTTTAAAATATGAAATCAACTGAAAATATCCCTAAGAAAATCGTAAGACACAATTGTAGTTGTATAGGGCAAGACCACCGGTGAACAAGGGGTCATACATACAGAACGCGAAAAAATCATGGAACGAGACAATAAAAACAAGAGTCAAGTTAATGAGCTTTAAAATTATACTATATCAAAATATACAGGTTTGAGTTGAGTCATGTATTTTAACTCCTTGTAGGACTCGTCAAAAATACTTGTTATACCAAAAATCACATACCTAAAAGTTACATAATAAAAGAAATAGTCAAGAATTAAAAATTTTAAAAAATAAGGATGTTATTTTTTTGTTTACTACTCTTATAGTTTATCTAAATTTGGCAAACTTCTTGAGTTATAGTATGGTTTTCAGTACGAGTCTTTGGTTCCAACAGTTGCATCAGTCTTTTAATGATGCGTATACTTACGTTTTTCTTATTATTTTGTTCAAAAAAAAGGTTAATGTTTACGCAAACAATAACTAGTGGACATAGTACTATCGTACGGATAGTGCCAACATAATACAGCCGCGACATGCAGGTTGTACGCGGAAAGGTTTCCTTTAAGAAATCATCCGGCCCCACGGATGTTTGTAAATCTAGTTATTAGATTTCGTAACACATAATTGAGGAAGACATTTTAGAAATTGATGTTCGAAGACGACCCAACAATGAGTACCAGAGTCATAACAGCTCATGTTAAAGGTTCTCATAGTAAAGTCTAGAAGACAATACGACAACAACAGTAGTATACTTATCATTATCAACGGGTACAAGTGCTACAACCTGAATATCATCCTAGAAGAGGCCACATTTACAAGAAATGGAGCGCACAATTTCTACGACAATCATGTTTGGGTAGTAAAAAATGCGCAACTCATTTTCAACTAATAAAATGTTTGGGCCTACGTGAATTTTATTTAGATTTTCTTCGACACAATCTGCCACAATTATTAGATGTTCCTCTAAGTGTGAAACGGAATATGTGGTTCCTACATGATGGGGCTCCACCACATTTTAGACGAGAAGTTCATGAACATCTAAATAATAAGTTTCCGAATAGACGGATAGGGCGGAATGGAAACGGATTTAATATTATTTGGTTGGTTTTTAAGTTGCGGGGCCGTCGTAACACATTTTTACTTGACGTTTTGCCAGCACGAGTGGTTGGCGTCTTCACGGTTTGGAGTCCTGTGAGCTACTGATGTATATTGGAGAACTTAAAAAAAAGATATGGTATGTCATTGCTTTTTCCGGAAATGAAAATAATTTTTGGAATCCTCATTTATTTTGTGACAAAATTGACCTCTTCACTTTTTTTGTCCGATACACCGTTTTTGCGTAAAAAAAAATAAAAAACATTTTCTTGCATTTAGGGTATAACGAAATTATTTTTAGTGGGCTGGTGCCTTATTTAGTTTTTAAAATAATGACGTTTGATCGATTACGTTGCCGTCTTATTTTGTCAAGCATCCATAAACGTGACAGTTTTTTACATTGAGAAAGTTTTTTTAATCAATAATAAAGAGAAAATAAGTAAACTAAGCCAAGATTTACAAATTTCGAGTTAGCAAATATGCAACTTAACCTACAAACTTGCTGACGGGAATGCGCTTTTGGTTAGATGGATATAACAAGTGCGGTATCTAAATCATATAATTTCCGATGCCAGAATGTTTTATAGAATATGCAGAAGCCTACATGAAACTGGGAGTCTTAGTATTGACGTTAGTTCCAAAGGGGCACATCGCACGGTGAGAACACCCGAATTAGAGGAAGCTGTTTTAAACACAATTAAAGAACATCCAGAAGCAAGTACTAGGAAAATTGCGGCAATGCTTAATATTTCCCATTTTCTTATTTAGAAAGTACTTGTTGATAATTTACTATACCCCTATCTTATTCAAAGGGTTAAAGCACTACTGCCGCGTGATTTTCCATTGCGTTTAAATTTCTTCCGATGGTTATTAGAGAAACTTGCTGAAAACCCTTTATTTGATATCAAAATGCTCTTATTGATGAAGCTAGTTTTTCCTGCAATTCCATTCGAAGACTGGAATAGTTGGAGATGTCCTCATCGGACCGTTCTTCCTTCCAGGACGACTGAATCATCACTTTCTTGAAAACGAGAACATTTTCAACAATTCTTGTGATGATTAAATTAAATAGTATTAGTTTATTTGATCTACAGAAATTGTCAAAACTTGTTGCAAACTTGTTTTTTAAATATCCATGCATTACAAAATCGCTAAAATCTCATGTGGAAGTTTTGTAGATAAGATTTTTTAATTGATTAAAATAACCAGGATGGTTTTTATTTTTTACGCGAACACGCCGTATCGGACGGAAAAAAGTCAATTTGTTGCAAAATAAATGAGGATTTCGGAAAATAATCGCGTACCATATGTTTTTATAAATCCCTAGTGTACATCCCGTACGGACGCCACTGGTAGAAATATTACATCAAAAAATGCCTATTGGTGCTTAGTAGGTGCATGTCAAATTTCATGAAAATATCTAAAATTGTAGCTCAAAAGTTAAGAGGTTTAGGACATATGTTCATATAAGCTTTTCTTTCTAAAATGAGTTAAGGAATTATATCCTGTATTTTTATCCATCAATTAAATTACATCCTATACAAATGCGCTATCTTCGCATTCCGCCATAGAAATAAATTCATATAAAACAATACAATCAATATCTGTTACAACACAAGGAGTGGGTATGATTTGACTGTTTCTACACATAAAACTACCTTATTTAAAAAATCTCCACTATATACATTCGCCAAGATTTACCCATACAGTTCAAGAGAAGTACCAACATTAGACTCCTCAAGGTCCATCTGAACAGACATCTTGTTGACAAGTGCGCTTACACTCTTCTTCTTAAAATTGTATACCAATATATTTTATGTGATGCTTTGGACCGTAGTTTAAATGTTTAAATGTCATTGTTTGAGCGTGTCGATCTTATGTACTTTATCTGACTGTCCAATTATATATTTTATCTATTTATATATTTTATATACTTATATATTCGATATTTTATCCCAAGTTCTTTTTAATGTTTTTACTAATACAATAACAGTTTTCTTTTAATACCTCTTGTCGTATTTTTTTATACTCTAACTACCACGAAAGCCTAAGCCCTAAGCACCCATTGGGTACCGTGGGGCTATAGGGAGATACATAAGAAAGGGGGAACGCCACACGGTCTCTGGCGAGGGATCACGTGTGCATGCAACAAGCACACATTCTGGCTCCGCCTACGAGATCCGCCGGGTGGTACCACCTACGGACAATCACAACATCCATAGTCACGCGACTGATCAGGCGACCGAAGAGTCTACTACTTCGGCCACCGCTGCTGCCTTGTCTTCCACACTTCACTATGAGAAACTTCAACTTGAGCTACTATGGCTCTAGTACTCATTGTTGGGTCGTCTTCGACCATTTCAAAAATATCTTCCTCAATTTGTAACATTTCAGGTTGAGCAGGACTTCTAGCGTGACCTCCTCATTGTTGTTTTAAATATCCTGTGTCAGCACGATGTCTAGTAACTAAATTTACAAACATCCGTGGGGCCGGATGATTTCTTAAAGGGAACCTTTCCGCATACAACCTGCATGCTGCGGCTGCATTTTGTTTTATGTTATTATTATGTCCACTAGTTGATTGTTTTCATAAATATGGGCCATTTTTTCGCACAAAATAATCAGACAAACGAAAGTATACACACTATTAAAATACGGATACAACTGATCGAACTAGAGACTCGAACTGAAACCCATACAGTAACACAAAAAGTTTTCCAAATCTAGATAAACGATAAGAATAGTAAGCAAACGCTAAGATTCTAGACGGCAGTGGTCGAGAATATCAAAAAATCTGTGTAATTACATACATTCTTATATTTTTTAATTTTTAATCTTTTACTGTTTCTTTTATTATGCAACTTTTCTCTAGGTGATTTTTGGGATATCAACTCCTTTTGGCGAGTCCTACAAGCAGTTAAAATAAATAACTCAAATTTGTTTTTAGATGATGACAGCATAGACTGTCGAAGGTTTGAGTTATAAGTTAAAAAATTTTTCGATTTCCCCAAAGAGGAGTCTTTCACTAAACTCATTATTTTCGACAATAACTATAAATCATATATACATAGACCTTTCACAAATATTGCAGCAATATTTTTTAAGGATTTTGAAACAATACGACTATTACAATGTAAGATTTCTGAAATACTTCTGAAAACTATTGTGCTGTATGGGATATACCTGTATATACTTGCCAAGTTTAATTGGTAACATTTAACTCCATTGAAGCAGTGTAAGGTAAATTTTTAAAATTAACGACTACTAAAATGGGTCGGAGTCAGAATGCTCCAGAACTAATGATGACGTTGAACATAAACTCCTTGAAACCAGTGAATTTTTTGATTTGTTTTCTGTTTAAAATAGTTAATGGTGTCATACTATAGATTACCCGCAGGCGCTTGTAGAAATAAATCTTAATGTTAATGAAAGACAGAGTCGCAATACAGAACTGTTCACGATTTCACATCATTCTACCAATTATGGTATGAATGAACCAGTTACTAGAATTCTTAGATGCTGCAACACCGTTGGAAGCTTACAGTATACAGGGTGGCCCAACGAAAAGGTCGCACCGCAATTTATGACTCTCCTGGTACATTTTGGGAAGAACGCTCGGACACGTCAATTTCGTTTTCTAGGGGGACGTATCCAAAATTAAGATATTGCGTTAAACTTCAGATTTTTAAATTAAAACCTCAATTTTTTAATTATTAGATTCTCCATGATGTACAAGATTGTTACGTTCCCACGCAGTAATAACATCCAGATATCTCATTAAAGATAATGCCGTCGCAAGTCTTCTTTTTTCCAGCTCAGCGGCAGAGATCGGTTTTTCACTCTGAATTTTTGCATGTAGAGTGCTGTTATCAGCAAATCTGTGGATTGGGTTGATTGTACAAGACAGGAGGTCGTTGATATGTAAGAGGAACAATATCGGAGCCAATACCGATCTCTGGGGAACACCCGCGTTGACGTTGTGGGATGAAGAGGAGAACCCATCAATTACGACTGATATCTTGCGGCCAGAGAAAAAGTCAGCAACCCATCTGCAAAGCTTCCCTGGGAGGCCATAGGATGGAAGTCTGCATTAAGAGGGCAGCCTGCCACAGCTGATCGAACGCTTTCGTGATATCAAGAGCAACGAGCTTACTCTACAATTGCGTCACGTAAGCTAGGAGGTCCTCTGTGGATCGCTGGTGCCGGAAACCATACTGCCTATCGCTAATCAAGCTGTGACGTTCGGGGTAGTCCAGAAGCTCGCGATTTATACACCTCTTCATCGCCTTACTTATAACAGACAGCAGGACTATCGGCCTGTGGCTATAAGGGTCGGTCTTAGATCCTTTTTTTGGGATGGGTTGGACATGAGCAAATTTAGAGTTTTCTGGGAAGGTGCCGGATTCATAAGATATCTGGAAGAGTCGCGAAAGAACTGGAGCAAGCTCCGCTGCGCACCTGGCAGGAATCAAGTCCGGACTAGAAGCTTTGTTGATGCCGAGCGACAAGAGCACCCCTCTTACGAGTATGATCTTATGCCTGAATGTTACTTCCCGCGTAGTGTAAGGAACCCTATGAATCGACGTCACTTAGGCGTTGGGGGGACGTCCATTGTGGAGTTGGCAGCAAGGATCTTGGCAAGCACTTGCGCCTGAGCCTTTGAGTGGGTTACAATCGTTACATCCTGACCCGTGAGTGGTGGAAGGCTACTTTGTGAGAAATTCCTTTCAATCTGCTTGACCAGCGTCCAAAAAGACCGACTGCCATTGCGCTGCGCCCAACTTTTGTATCGTGCTGGTCTTTGGCATTGCGAATCGCTTCGTTATATGTATTTCTGGACTCGACGTCGGCTTGTCTGTTCTCTACAGTAGGGTTTTGTAAGAAGTTTCTGTGTGTCATACGATTTGTTGAACCAGCCGTTAGACCCTGGTTTAGACACTTTCATTCTATGAGCGATGTATTCCTCCATCACGACGTGGATAATTTCGGTTATCGAAGAAAGGACAGCCGACGCATCCACGTCAGCGAAACAAACATCTCTCCAAGGAAAGGCAGATAAGAAATATCTGAGCCCCTCCCAGTCGGCATGTCCGTAATGCCAAATTTTGCGGACTTGGAGAGCTTCGGCTGCCACGAAACCACCACAGCACCGTGGTTTGGGTTACCTAGGGGGGCAGGACAGCAGTGCTGTAAGGGACAGGATTCGTGCTCGGAAAAGGATCCGGCAGGCTACTGGCATGTGACGAGACGCGGGGGAAAAAGTACGGCTCGTCACCAGCTGGGTCGGTCCTTGAGTAAGAGCGAACGCTTCAACTGCACGACCTGCTGCATCAGTCTTGTTGGAGCCCAACCAGGGCTTATTATGGACATTGAAATCACCGTGGATAACTACCTCTGGATGTTTTGGATTTGAGGCGAAGCCACAGAATGTCCTTCCGGTCTGATTCCAAAGAAACGTCTCTGAAAAGGAAAAACTGCTGCGGACAAAAGACACACAACTTCCTCGTGCTCCCTCAGATTGGAGTGCACCTCGTAATTTGGTAAGCTAAGATGGGTAATCGGTGCAGACTCTGAGATTTTTGTCTCCGCCAACAAAAGCGTGGCGGGACGATTGGATTGCAAGTTTTTTTTTATACTCCAACTACCACGAAGGCCTAAGGCTGAACAGCATCAATGTGGCTGTTAATCCTGGAGATGTTTGTGAAACAAATTTTATCTTCGATGGTGTTCCTCGAGTCCACCCTCCACCCGAACATTCCGAGAGTGGAGCGAGTTTACGTTCGGAATTCTTAGTACTCGAGAGATCCATCATGATTAATTTCTTTGTTGGGAGGTCTGCGTAGCTGCGTAGCTTAGGTATGGAAACATGCGGACACTCATAAGACACCCTGGAAAAGCAAGCGGGTGGTACCCCCTCGGTCAGCTGGTCCTTGTCTACCACCTTCTTTCTGAGTGTTAATAGTCATAAATAGACCTAGACTCCTTAACCCGTGTACAATCACTTGAACGGAAAGAAGTTGCATACTGAATACAACAACTTCTGGAACAAGCATTTGCCACCGCCCCGCTCAGTAGGGACGTACAATAATAAAGACTTTGTTCGAATCTATCCCTCAGGTTTTCAAGCATGTCTTGAGTTATTTGTGTACATTCAGCCGTAATCCGCTGACGAAGATCTTGAATGGAATCTGGCTTCGTACTAAAAACTTTACTTTTCAAATTTGTCCAAAGAAAGTAATCTAAAGGACTTAAGTCCGGAGATCTTGGCGGCCACTCGAAAGGGCCTCGTCTGCCGATCCACTAATTCGAGAAATGGGTGTCCAAAAACTATTGTACTGGAGCGACATATTGCGGCAGTCCACCATGCACCATCTTGTTGGAAATGAATGTAATTTTCTTCATGATTAACGTCATGATCTACTATTTCGATAATTCGTGACTCTATTGTATTTTCGAACATGCCCATGTACGACTCACCCGTGTAGTTTCCAGGAATAAAGAAAGTTTCTACAATATGATTTGCGAAAAGGCCGGTCCTCGCATTTACTTTTTCAGAATATTGCGAGTGTACCTCTCGAAACAAATGTGGATTCGAGTCACTCCATTATCGACAATTATGTCTATCTTACAGCACCATGTAAATAGAACGTACAAACATCCGAGAAACAAATATTAAATAACAGATTTGCATTGTTGATTAAACTTTGGGACATTAATTCGCAAACCTCCAACCTTCCATCAAAATCGTCTTCATTAACCTCATTGAGAAGTTTTATCTTGCACGGGTGAAATGTATTGTCTTTCAAAATTCTTTGTACTGTTGAGCGTCTAAGTCCAGAAGAAATAGCCAGTCCACGAGTGCTAAGTGGTCGATTTTCTCGATGACGATTACGGCTCATATTAGACACAGATCCAGTTTGTTTAAATTTTTTTATCAACTTAGCCACATACTTATCATTAATATTTTTGTCTGGATGTAACGCATTAAATAGCCGATCAGTAGGTCTTGCAATGCTCCATTTTGGTAATACAGTTTTGTTGTATCTACCCTTTCTTGAATTGAATAAGTTAACTTGGTAGGTAACTTGACAATTTGAAATGAAAGTTTTTCTATTTTACTATAAACTCATATAGCTTCACAACGATTGAAGATATGTATAAACTTTATTATACAAAAGTTACTAAAACCTTCATGGAGGATCTAAATATTAAAATAATGGGGGTTTCGTTTTATAACTCTAAAGTGTAACACAACATCTCATTTCTGGATCACCCTGTATTGTACGGCTATATAAATCAAAATTGACGTGTCCTAACCTTTTGCCCAAAATATACCATTAGAGTCACAAATAGGGGTGCGAACTTTTCGTTGGGCCACCCTGTATAGACATTTTCAATAACAATATTAGGCACATCAAAAAGCACACGAAAAATGTATCCATTTAACTTTAGTTTGTTAGGTTTGGCATCACATGGATCTTAGTTCTCCTTTAGTTTAATAATTTATATAAAGCTTTTATAATTTGTCACATGAATGCATGTATGAAATGAGAAACCCTAAATAAATAAAAAACTGTCGTAAGATGCATTGCAGTATTCATTTCTCTTTCTCTTTTTGTTTGATGTTGAAGATTTATTTCAATCTTGTATAATTATTACATTTTTTTTAATTAATTTTCTATAATCTTACATTCTTGTCTATTAAATCTACATCACTTCATAGTTTTGAGTATTGATATAGTGATTTTTTAATTTCACCTTCAACATTTTTAAATTCGATTACTGTTTAGTGTCATCATTCAGTTTATAAATTCAAATACTCCCTTTTGAAATACAGATTTGCTGGTAGAAACTAGAGCCAGTATAGATTTTCATCTGCAAAATTGAAATAGTATCATATGATAATGACTATTGAATTTTATGAAGTTTTCTGAATGTGGTGGTAATAAACGATTTTTTAATTTGAATAAGAAAATGGGAACTAAATAACATATGAAATTTTCTTACATTCAACTGCTGTAGTTCTTCTAACATAGACCTAGTCCTAGCATAGTTGTTTTATATATAAAATGATACTCATAGCTTTATTTTGAAGAATTTATAATTTTGAAAATATGTTTTCATTTGCTGTGAACAAGATGGTTGAACAGAATAAAACATGGGGTGTTGTGCTCAATTCTGTTGGAATACATACTGAGATTATGGCGACTCTATAGAAGTAATTTATCTTTTTTGATATTTTTGAAATAACGTATTCATAATGCTTTTGAAACAGTAGTTTCCCCAGATATTTGAATGATTCGACTACTTCAACTTTTTCATCATTTGTGTATGATGTCCTTTGTCAAAAGCATGATGAAAAGTGTCAAATTTACAATGATAAAGATAAAAATAGGTTTCATGTAAAATATGTCAGGTGGAACTCACCTCATTCCCTATATCCTAAAAAATGTTATTCTTAAAGTTTTCTTCAATCCATGGATATCTCGTATGTTGCCGGTCTGGACCACCAATGTATCCCAACAGGTTCTCACGATCCACTATTCAAATAAATAAAGAAGAAAATAGTCTTCTGACAGCGTTCGTGCACCAAGCCGAAGCGTGATGATAATTAGCGAAAATAAAGAGTTTGAAGAGGATGAAAAAGCCGGCACAATAACACAACTGTTAGCTGTGAATGGTAGCAGCGATCGCGGTCGGCCGTGATGCCAAGAAGAAAACAGCGGCGCATCGACGTCTGACGTCGCCTGTTCGGTGCTCGGTGGCAGCCGTCGGAAGAAGTCCGAGTCGAAGAGCTGAAGAAATTCAGAGAATGGTGTTTGTAGATGAGAGAAAAGAGCAGGGTCATTGGCGTGTAGGAGGGAGGGGAATGTGGGGGCAAGATTTATCAATGAATTCTCTTCGGTTTTTCGTATCTTCGCTAATAAACGTGCGTACCCTTGGTTTTTAAATCAGTTTATTACGGGCAATGTCTCAACAAAGAAATGAATGATGATGGATCCCTCGAGTACTGATGATTCCGGACGTAAACTCACTCCATTCTCGGAAAGTCCGGGTGGAGGGTACACTCGAGGATAAAATTTGTTTCTAATCGTCCCGCCATGCTTTTCTTGGCGGAGACAAAAATGTCAAAGTCTGAACCGATTAATGCTTTCCAAATTACGAGGTGCACTCCTATCTGAGAAAGAAAGAGGAAGTCGTGGCTTTTATACGCAGCAGCCTTTCCTGCTCCAGATACGTTTCTTTGGAGTCAGATCATAAGGTCATTCTCGGACTTCGCCTCAACTCCAAAATGTCCCCCAATTTTTTTTTTACTGCCTTTACCGCTCTCCCTCAGACCGTAACTGAGATAACTACTTGAGTACCTCGCTGGTAAGATAGACTTCCAGTGATTTCAATGCCCATAATGAGCTCTAGTTGAGCTCGAACAAGCACGTCGAGCAGTTGAAGTGTTCGCTATAACCCAAGGACTGACCCTGCTACTGACGAACGCTAATTTGTTCTCCCGCGTTTCGTCACACGCCAGTAGCCTGCTGGATCTTTTTCTGACCTCGCAACCTATCCCTTACTAAACTGCTATCCTGTCTTCCCTGGGTAACTGAGACCACTGTGTTGTGGAGGTTAGGTTTCGGTCAGAGCCCGCTATGGCACCAGAAACGCGCCCAGGTCTCAACATTTGGCATACATCCTTCATGAAGTGAAAGTGCCTAAACTAGGGTCCAACGGCTGGTTCAACAAATCGTGCGACACTGCTCGTCAGCAGAAGATCAATGCGCACAGAACTTTCTTACAAAAACCCACTGCAGACAGCAGACAAGCCGACAAATACCAGCACGATATTAAGATTGAGCACAGGGTAATGTCGCAATGCAATGGCAGTCGGTCTTTCTGGACGCTGCCCAAGCAAATTGAAAGGAACTTCTCACAGAGTAGCCTTCCAGGACTTACGGGTCAGGATGGAACGATTGTAACCGATTCAAAGACTAAGGCGAAAGTGCTTGCCAGGATCTTTGCTGCCTCCCCACCATGAACCTTCCCCCAACGGCCAAGTGCCGTCGATTCAAAGGGTTCCATACACTATGCGGGAAGTAACATTCAGGCATAAGGCCGTAAGACGGGTGCTCTTGTCGCTCGACATCAAAGCTTCTAGTCCGGACTTATATACAGGGTGTTCCTCACTGATATGAGAATATTGGTGTGAATCTACATGAAAAATTAATGTTAGTTTGCTTTATAAACTATGGTCCAAAAATGTTTCCTTACAAAAACTTGGGGTGTTGAAGTTTTAGGAAAAAAATGGAAATTAATTAATATTTTCAGAACCGCTTCAGATATTTCACTGATATTTAGTACGTAGTGAATGTTAATAAAGGTGCATATTTTTCAATGCAAACATAATTTTTAGCTTTAACAGTGGCGTGCGTACGGGTATTGACTTCGATATTTTTTAAGAAAAAAATAGTCCGCCAATGGTTTTTTGCCAAATAAAAATTATTTTTGAATTCCCCGTTCAAATTAAAACAAATGATTTATCTTCAATTGTTTTTGAGCAAAAAAATAAAAACCATTCTATTGTCCGAGAAAATTAATGTAATAATTGAAGAATGCAATTTAGCAATCAATATCTAGTTGCTCTGGAATATATCACTGGCTTTTGACATGTGACAAGTCTCTGTTATTCAAATCTGTTCGCTGTGACATCTTCTTCATTACTTAGTTTTTAAAATCTTGTTAATAATGGTGAATTATTCAAATGCATAAATGGCGGAAATACATTACGTATTTGGTCTTGCCGACGGTAATGGTGAGCAAGCCAGACGGATTTATCACCAGAGATATCCCGATCGTGCTTTGCCAGATAGTCAAACTTTTTCTAATATTCATCGTCGTCTTGTTGAAACTGGTTCTGTCCGAAAAGGAACATCTGAAGGTAGACCCCTAAGTGTGAGAACACCTGAAATTGAGGAGGCAGTGCTGCACAAAGTCGAAGAACATCCTGAAACGAGTACGACGAAGATCGCTAGACACTTAAATATTTGCCATCAAATTGTTTGGAGAATTTTAGTGAATCTTTTGTTATATCCTTACCATATTTTAAGACTACAGGCATTACTTCCCATTGATTTTGCAAGGCGTGTGGCCTTTTGATAGTGGTATCTTCAAAAAATTACACAAAACCCTCAATTTGAATCAATGATTCTGTTGACGGACAAAGCTAATTTTTCTCGAAATGCCACTCAGAATTTCCACAATAATCATTTGTGGGTAGAAGAAAATCCCTATGCCGTAACCGAAACCCATTTCGAACACCAATTTTCGGTTAACGTATGGGCAGGAACTATTGGCAACCACTTTATTTTCCCATTCTTCTTGCCGGGACGACTAGACGAACAGACTTACCTCAATTTTCTTCAACAACAGTTGCCTTTGCTGCTTGATGATGTTAGTAATAAGAAACAATATATGGTACATGCATGATGGTGCACCAGCGCATGTCATTGTAGCAGTTCGTAATTATTTTCAAACTGTTTATCCAAATCGTTGGATTGGCCGAGGTGGGCCCCAAGAATGGCCACCAAGGTCGCCAGTCCTCGACAGTTTAGATTTCTTTTTGTGGGGCTATCTTAAGACACTAATGTACACAAGTCCCATTAACACTGTAGAGGAATTAAGAGAAAGAATAGTTACAGCTTGTGATAGAATAAAAAACACTCCAGGGATATTTCAACGAGTGCGCAATTCCATGAGAAGGAGGGCGGAAGCATACATACTCAGCGAAGGGAGCCATTTTCAACAATTTTTGTAATCATTTCGTTGGTTTTAATGTTATGTTTATGTGGTCAGTTGTAGTTGGTCATTACCCCTAATGTGTTTAATTTTTCCAATTAATAAATTAATAATAATTTTGCAAGTTAGACAATAGAACGGTTTTTATTTTTTTACTCAAAAATGGCGCATCGAAGGAAAACAATTCAAGATAGATCATTTATTATAAATTGAACGGGGAATTTAAAAATAATTTTTATTTGCCAAAAAACTATTGGCGTACCATTTTTTTCTTAAAAAATATCGAAGTCAATACCGGTACGCACGCTTAGAAAGCTAACAATCATTTTTGCATTGAAAAATATGCATCTTTATTAACTTTCACTACGTACTAAGTATCAGTAAAATATCTGAAACGGTTCTAATTTCCATGTTTTTCCTAAAACTGCAACACCCCGAGTTTTTGTGAGGAAACTTTTTTGGACAATAGTTTATAAAGCAAAATAACATTAATTTTTCATGTAGATTCACACCCTTAAATATTCGCATGTCATTAAGGAACACCCTGTATATGGCCTTATCCAATTGTGCACGGTTTTTGAGTTATCGCCATTTTTAAGAATTTGCCGAAATTCACTAAATTTGAGACTGAAGTTGTGTTTAATATTTTTCCATGAGATTTACAGGATATGTTCTCAAATGATGTTTCACTGGAAAAAAGCTACGAGTGGAGATTTGGTCCAGTTAGTGTAGGTACAGCAGTTGGCTAATCTGTAATTTTGTCTGTTGTCAACAAGGTTACAGCACTTTCAACGTGGCCTGTACAAAAAATTAGTAATGAGATATAGTGTCCATAGTGATAAAAAACTTCTGGATACTATGGCTTTACAAAATACCTATTAAAAAATCGAATATCCTAAATAGTTTCGGCGCAAAGTAGGCAAAATGCTGCAGGACTCAAAATCCAGAATTTCCGATTATTTAATCTGAACCCTTAAACTGCTCTTGTTGATCTTCCAGTTTCTGATTATAATGAGGAAACAATTGAGGAACAACAAATCCTCAAATTCAAAGAAATGTCAGGACTTATCAATGTACAGGAAGGCGACCCTAACATGATTTTGGGTAATAGAAGGGATAAGATAACTCTGCCATATTATCTGACCAATTCGTTGGTGGATGATATAAACATTGGTTTATGAGCTTTTATGGCTACTACAAAAGCGATGCATGGTAATGAAGGGATTAGTGTTTTATACTGACACTCCAGCCGTAAAAGTTTTAAGCGAATGGATTGCTACAGCCTCCACACTAAACCACACATGGTACAGCAGGTTAGAGAAATTTTCTAAGACGGTGCAGAGCTTACATTAGAGTAGAAGGAAGGCATTTCAAACATCTCCTGTAAATATCGCCTAATATGGACACAAAAAGGGCTCTCAGAGCCGCATCATATTTTCGGAAAAAGAAAGATTGGCCCCTATGATATAGAGGGAACAAAACTCGAACATCACATTCTCTCAAGGATTTACTGTTTTCTATTTGAATTACATAAGGCTGGTAATTGGTTAACGCTTTTAACACACAAAACAATGTCAAGGTAGTCATCCTTTGGAATGATTAGAGCTATAATTCCTTCAGGTTTGAGGTTTCATTATCAAATAAGTGTTTGCTCATCCTCTTTGGGATGAAAAATATCAACAATGACAGTTAAAGGATTAAGTTTGAAAAATGGGAATTTCCGGATTTAGGGTACCTGCAACATTTTGTCTACTTTGCGCAGAAGCTATTTAAGATACTTTATTATTTAATAAGTATTTTGAAAGGTCATAGTATCAAGAAGCTTTTCATTACTATGGACAGCTTATCCGCATACTATTTCTTTATACAGGCCTCGTTGAATATGCTGTAGTCTTTTTGACAAGAGACAAAACTGAAGATTATCGGATTGCTGTACCTACAACTACAACTGGATCAAATTTTCATTCATAGTTTTTTTCCAGCGACACATCATTTGGAAACTTATCCTGTAAATCTAATTGAAAAATAACAAAAGACAACTTCGGGAAAAATAGTACATTTTCAAAAATAGCGATTTTCCACAAATTTATAAAAATGCCGATAACTCAGAAACCGTGCATAATCGGATGGTTTTTTAATTGAAAATCTGTTTTTCTTTCGAGAAAGTAAAATGAAATAAACAAAGTGAACGGTCAAAAAATTAAAACTAAAAAATAACAAAAAGCATACACTGAGTCAAGATAATTTTATTACATTATAACATACCTAAATACAAATTTTATATTAATAGAAAATAAGTTCCAATTAGTAATTATAATTCCGTATCTGATTCATCGGACTATACAGTATTATTTTAATTATCGTCCAATAAATCAATTAAAACAACTTTTTGTACTGAATTTTTCTTGTTTATACAAGGTTTTTGATACACGCATTTCATTAGGTGGCGCAGTAGCAGTTATTTGAAGGACATGTGTTATCATGGAGCACTTCATGATCCCACAACACGCCCGTATTTTTAAAACGTTTCACTTAAATAATGAGTCAATTCGGAAGCTACAAGAAGTTTTCCGGCGAAATAATGTGCCCAGTGTCAACAGCATTCGTCAGTTGATGCGGAAATTTGTTCAAACAGATGAAGGTAAAGACTTGCAAAGGTCGGGCCGTGTTCGAACTGTTCGTACTCCGGAAAATATCGAAAGAGTAGTGGAGCGCTCTGAGACTTCGACCAGACATCGTTCTCAAGAACTGGCATCGCACGTCATTATGCACTACTTTAAAAAAAGACTTGCATTTGCGGACATACAAAATTCGGTTAATCCAAGAACTACAACCTAGTGACCATGAAAGTCGCCGACTGCACAGTCATGCAATATTGCAGCTTAATACCGAAAATAACGATTTTTACCGATAACTGATAACGAGCGATGAAGCCCACTTCGATAGGAACGGATTTGTTAATAAGCAGAATTGTCATATCTGGGCATTGGAGAATCCTCGTGTCATCCATCAACGACCACTACATCCTCATCGAGTCACAGTTTGGTGCGGTATTTGGTATGGAGGTGTCATTGGACCTTACTTCTTTGAAGACGCTGCAGGTAATTCTCTTACTGTTACTAGCGAGCGCTACCGTGATATGGTGCAAAACTTTCTGGCTCCTCAAATCCAACAATTTAACTTACAAAACATGTGGTTCCACCAGCACGGAGCAACTTGCCACACAGCTAGGGAAACAATGAATCTTTTGCGACCAATATTTCCGGGAAGTTTAATTTCTCGATTTGACGATGTCAACTGGCCACCAAGGTCGCCGGCTTTAACGGCTCCTGACTTTTTCTATCGGGATTTTTGGAAAATAGGACTTATACCAACAAACCAAATACTGCAGAGCAGCTGAAGAACAATATTACGGAAGCGATTGAAAATATTCCTCCCGAACCCACCAAAAAGTGATAGAAAATGTAATCAGGAGGGCTCAGGTTTTCGCGACTTTTAGAGGCGGATATTTATCTGATATTATTTTTCATAGTTTCAATAAAAGATTAAGATGGAAAGAATGGAGGTATTTTATTTCATTTCACAAATATTAATCACAACAAAAATCTAAATCTCTTCCATGCGTCCTCTTTTATCGCACGGTATATGTACTCGTAGCTCTAATCTCTTTGTCGCAACTTTCGATTCGCATCAAAATTTCACTCCTAAAAGCCTACCAACCATCATTCCATCCATGTTTTTTGCAGACAACCCTATATAGTCGTGTTCACAATGAAAATGTGCTTATTTTGAACAAATTTGGGCAAATGACTAGTATCAACACACCTGTGTGCCAGCCCAGTTGTTACGCCAGGGAAAAAATAGACAACGTTTGCATATTATTCTATAGGCTTCATACTTTCGGTTGATATTAAATTTATTCGTTAAGCTCATTACTGCAATGTTTAATAAGCAGTGCTTTTACTTTTTTTATTTAATCGTAATTTCGCCAGAAATTGTTTATTCAACCCACTCGCAATATATTTTTCACTAAACTAAATTTGATATACTATAAGATACCTTTCATCCATCAAACAGAAGGGTGAAGGTGGCTTCTAATTCGGTTCTTAGACTATTAATTTCATCATATTTTCCAAACAAAGCGTGGCCTTTACTATACTAAGTGACATATAAATCCGAACACCCAGTTTAAATGGTTTTATTTTAATAAAATTTTGTACTTAATGAAGCATAATAAGTAAATGATAAAAATTTCAAAATGATTACACTGCTTTAAAGCCCTTTGACTTTTAATAATGTGTGGATGCACCCTGATGTGCTACGCATTCTCCAATGCGCCTAGGCATGCTTCTGATCAGGTGGTCAATGTCCTCCTGTGGTATCTCATTCCAGGCAACCACCAACTCCTCTCGAAGTGCTTCTAGAGTCTGAGGAGGACGTTGCAAATTGAGCAATCTCCTACCCATCATATCCCACACGTGCTCAATCGGGGATAAGTCGGGAGATCTTGGTGGCCATGGTAACAATGTGACATCATTATGTTGAAAGAAGTCTATTGTGACTCTTGCAACATGTGGTCGGGCATTATCTTGTTGGAACGTTGGATCTGCCAGGGTGTCAAGATAGGGTAAAAGATGGGGTTCTAGAACTTCGTGGATATAACGCTGCGCGTTCATGTTACCTCTGATGAAGACTAAAGGTGACCTGGAACCATAATAACATGTTGCAAGAGTCACAATAGACTTCTTTCAACATAATGATGTCACATTGTTACCATGGCCACCAAGATCTTCCGACTTATCCCCAATTGAGCACGTGTGGGATATGATGGGTAAGAGATTGCTCGATTTGCAATGTCCTCCCCAGACTCTAGAAGCACTTCGAGAGGAGTTGGTGGTTGCCTGGAATGAGATACCACAGGAGGACATTGACCACCTGATCAGAAACATGCCTAGGCGCGTTGGAGAATGCGTAGCACATCAGGGTGCATCCACACATTATTAAAGGTCAAAGGGCTTTAAAGCAGTGCAATCATTTTGAAATTGTTACCATTTACTTATTATGCTTCATTAAGTACTTATACAAAATTTTATTAAAATAAAACCATTTAAAATGGGTGTTCGGATTTATATGTCACTTAGTATATTTGGATGGTTTGTTTCCACAATTTGTCGAAACGCTTAATCTGCTTTTGACGGACTGATTTCCCAAATATAGGTTACCACGATGATAATGATGATAAACATGAGAAAATAGCAATCCCATCTTACAAGCGTTCGAAGTACAACCCTGTACCTTTTGACCTTTATTGCGAGGGTAGTGCATGAACAACTTAACAAAGGCTTCAATGTCAGCATAATCTCAGAGCCACTTACTTGGTGACGTACAACAGGCGAGAGATACGGACGATAGAAGTGGGTCGTTGGGGCCAAGCCTATTTTTGGAAACAAACCTTCTGAGTGCCTTCCATATTCTACCGGTTCATGACATTGTGTCAATTATTAGCTCATAAAACAATGTAATATTGACCATGTTATTCCTCAATTATTATCAGATATTGAAACACTTTGCATGGGGTAACGGTAGCATCCTACCGCATGGAAGTCGCACCCATGTCCATGATCAGGGTAAGGGTAGCTTTCTACCGCATTGAAGTCATGCGTGATATGGAGCTTGTTTCCAAATGAGTTTCGACCGTTGGAATTGATTTGTGGCGATGTACTTGATTCCCTATGATAATTTTGACATCTGATTATATTGATGTTCTATATTTAAATTATCATGGCAGTGTCAAAATTATCATAGCTATCGTCACAAGGCGCAATCTAAATCAATTTCTACGGTTAATGTATCCTTGATCAGGAGAATTGTAGCTCCCTTCCGTAAGGAAGTCACGTCTGATATAGAAATACCTTGCACGGGGGGACGGTATCTTCCTGCGGCATGGATATGGATACCTTAATAATCTGGTGCTCAGACAGATATGCCAATATTTTGATTGTTACGAAAAGCAGCCCAGAGATAAGGATATCACGTTACCGTGTCAATACCTAAAAGCTTCGACGTTACCTCTGATTCAGAGATAACTGAAAAGCATGGCAACTTTAAAGTAACAATCCCTATAAACATCTTTCTGTGAGATACTTTGAGACTCCAGCGATTGCCTGGAGGAGGCTAGGCAGTCACATAGACCTAGGATACCATGTCAGTCAATGGCCGTAGTGTCAATGTCCAAAACACTCCGACATTTCCCCTGATAGAAGAAAGGCCATCTCTGTAGATGTTCGACTGTAAGTTACGTATAACTACCTTAACTGTTGATAAATATATCTCATTTGAGTGTTTTTGACTCATGACAATTACTCCTACCCTTGGTTCTACAAATATGTGTGACATTTACCAGGGTCGTAAGTGGTTGTTGGAATGAGTATGCCAGCAGTGCCTTTCTTAGTATTCCAAGTGTCAAGTGAACCTTTTGCCAGTGTCTCACATGCAGAAAAGTGTCTAAAAGATTGGGTATGCTTAGACAAATACCGTCAATTCACTCATATACAGGGTGTCCGCAAAGTTGGGGTTTTCCTTTACACGACGTGTAGATCTTGAAAACATAAGCAATTTTTCTTAGTACCATATACACCAATGACTTAAGGGAACCGAGATAAAGGGCTCTGCAACATCAAAAATATCTGAATATCGTCCTGTAGCCGCGACCCGCCGCGATATCCTCGACTGGTACAAGGTCTCAACCCGACGGCAGAACTGGGTCGGGGTCAGTGTGTCAGGTTAGTATGCAACCTTCAACCGGCGGTTACAGTCACGCGTGTAGAGGTAAACGAACTTGTATAATCGATTGCGTTTCAAAAAACAACAAGCACTAGAGACGTGGCTAGAGAAGTGCAAGTATCAAAAACTAAAGTGTGGCAAACGCTGCGTGAAGGGGGGCTGTATCCGTTTCACGTCCAACGTGTACAAGCCCTTCAACCTGACGATTTTCCAGCAAGAGTGCGGTTTTGTGAGTGGTTGTTGCATCAACATGACAATAATCTGGACTTTTTGAAGTGCATATTGGTGACAGACGAATCTACGTTCACGCGTAATGGGATGAATAACTTTCGCAACACTCATGTTTGGTCATTTTCAACAAACATTTTCGGTGAATGTTTGGGCTGGCATGGTGAACGGTATGCTCATTGGACCATTTATTCTCCCAAATCGATTTAACGGGATGCAATACCTAGACTTTTCACGCAACATTTTGCCTTCCTTGTTAGAAGATGTGCCATTAAGTGTAAGACAATCAATGTGGTTTCTGCGTCTGCTCGGTAGCGCTTCAGCTGATTTCATTTTCTGTTGGAGCGGTATGATTTCGGGCAGAGACGTACTTAGCCCTTCTCGTCAACTGGAGAGTGAGTACCTTTTCCTTTATTTTTTTTAATTGGTCGCCCTCGGTTCACTACACATTACCTTTGTTATTTCAAGGGTAGTTGTTTCTGAAAAGGAAAACCCCAACTTTGCGGACACCCTGTATAGACTGAAGGTTCTATAAGGCGTGCATCTAATTACAAGGCTGCTCACTCGCGTTTGGCACGGCTATTACACGCATTGTTGGTTGCAGAGAGCTAGTATATGTTTTGTGAAGCCGTGAAATCTGTAGAAAAGATGTGAAAGAAAGAATGTTGGTTGAATAGCAAGATCGCATCTGGATGATTATGTGTATTGGTCTGCGTGTGTATAAAATCGGTGATATTTACTTTGTAAGAAAAGTATTACTGTATATTGTAACAAGAATGAATGGTACTACTAGCGCCATCTGTTGAGAACCACGCCAGAGGCTCTCCTGCGGATCGAAGCGAGGCGTGAGACTGACCCCGAAGGTTCTGGACTGGCCGCTCTGTGGGGTACCGGACATAATGTCACTTTTCAAGATATGTAATACCCGTGCGGATATCATGTCAAAATGAGTAAGGTCCGAGGGCCAATCTTTTGACCAAGGCTGAAGCCAAATTTCGGCTTTTACCGCACCCTTCGCCCGAATCTGTATGTTTGGTTGATCAAAGATGTGGGTTGCGTGACAACGATAAAGTAATTGAGTATGCCGAACGTCTCTGCCATTGGCTCCGTTTGTTATGAATGCAATATTGAATCAAATCTCTTAAAGTCAGATAAAAAATAAGCATAGTACCTAGTAGAAATGGTGTGAGATACCAAGTGAGTCAAATTGGAGCAACCTTTTACACTTTACAAGTATATCAGAAAGCCAATAACAATTTTACAGTTCAAAGCTTTTTCGGAAATAATCATAAAATTCTATTATTGCACATGTAGGGTTTTGATCATGCAATTTGTATTATTTATGTTGAATTTGCAATAAAAAACACCTTCATTTGGATTAGGGATTCAAAAACAGATACATATTTACGTAAAGTAGACCCATGATGCAGTGCTTGTATGCTGAATAATAATAATAATATTTGTTTACTCCTGAAGGATAATATAAAAAATGAGTAAATAAGTATGAAGTAACAGAACATAGGAAGCATTGCCTGTACATGGACCATTGATGTTGCAATTGTACATATACTAAATGACATAGAAAATGCAACACCGACTAGGAGTGCTGCAATTTCGAGCAGTCTTTTAAAAGTTTTAGGTCTACTGATAAATAGAAGGTGATCACCATTTTAACTCGAAATTTTGCAAAACTCTGTTCGCTACACAATCGTTAAGTCGTCACAGCATTTATTGGATTAGGTGATTGATACTTATACATCTTGTAGAAAGTTAGACGACACATAAACTCACAATAAATGATAAAGATACAGCGAATGAATTTTGTAAGTATTTTTCAGAAGTAGGGGAAATACTAGCAAAAAATATAACGCATCATGAAAAATTTGAAAGAACGCGAATACAAAATTCAATTTATCTGGCACCAACTGATCCGCTTGAGGTAAATAATATTATTTGCCAACTAAAGCTAAATAAATCGCCAGGCCTTGATGGTATAACATCATACACGCTCAAACAAATCAGTAACACCATTTTAAGTGTTTTATCGTACCTCATCCATACTTGCATAGACAAATCCATACTTGCATAGACAAAGCTATATTCCCTGATGCACTAAAAACAGCACTAGTAAAGCCACTACACAAATCTGAAGAAAAGACACAAATTTTCAATTATAGACCAATCTCACTACTAAGCATTTTCTCAAAGATTATTTCTAAATATAGAATTCTATCTAAGCAGCAATATGGTTTCCAAGAAGGAAAATCCACGCAAGATGCAATTGCATTTTTGATGGAAAACGTGTATACCAGTCTAGACTTGGGAAACCCATCGGCCTGTGTCTTTATAGATTTAAAGAAGGCATTTGATACAGTTGAACACAAATAATTACTAACTACTTTGGAGAATCTAGGATTTCATGGCAAAACACATACTTTACTCAAAAGCTACCTTTCAGATAGGAATCAATGTGTGAAAGTTAATAATTCCATTAGCGACTTGCACCATGTAACATACGGTATCCCACAAGGTGCAGTCTTAGGACCTATCCTGTTCAACCTATATGTAAATAATCTTTTTAACCTACACACACACGATAAAATTATCGGGTTCGCAGATGATACGGCTGTTTTTTATAGCGAAAAATCTTGGGATATCCTAAAGACTCTTATTGAAGAGGATTTCAGAGTCATTATAAGCTTCTTCAATAATAAAATGAGGAGCAGACTTTCAGAAAGCGTTATGCTATGACTTGCATAAATTGAGGAAAGTGGAAAAAACTGCTGTGACAACATGCGTAGCTGCAAATGCTTGATTTTGGTGAATCAAATACCACGAAAATAGATAGGCTTTGACGGTGAAGGAGGATTACCTGGAAAACAAAGAAATTCCATTTTTTGACCAAAAGTAGATTCTATTTGATGCACTTTGTTTGTCCGAAGGTGAAATAAGTCCTTCTGTTTGGGAAACGGTAACTTAAGTCAAAATACCTTTATTCCATTTACCGATGAATACAATCTTATAAAAATAGGCTTAGAGAAAAATATCCAAACTTTCACTCCACCATCATCCTCGATGCAGTTACATACTTCTTGGGCATTATCTTCATCATTGTCTTCATCACCATTCTCTTGTAGCTCTTCAAGGGGCTCTGGAAAAATAGGACGAAGCCATTGCAATTCCTCATCCTCACGCCATCTTTCTGTGGATAGCTGCACCAAAAGGTTATGCAGACTTTTCAACTTTGTCCTTTTTATTTCATGATTCAAAGGCAACCTTGGCAAACTTTGGCATCGTCATTTCTGTAAAAGGTTTCTGTTTTCATCGCTACATGTTGTTTTGAAGTCCGTTTTATCAAGATTCGCTTAGCATGACTGATTGATTCGATTTTCTTAAAAGTGGACAAAGCGGATTTCGGGTCATATATTTTCCAGTCAGTCCCAAGCTTTCGAACCAATCCGACTTGAGAAGACAACTCCCAGTATTTTTCTGGTGACTTTAGTGTGCTGTGGGACCTAATAAGCTTCTCACATCGTCCAAAAATGCGATCCGCTGGCAGGTATGAATGACCTCTTATTGGAAAAACCATTCTTGTAGATTGCAGGCCTTTTGGTGCTTCTTTATGTAGCCACATCATTAGCATGTGAACTATGTGACTGTTCTTGTTTTGGCCTCCACATCCATCAGAGAACAACGTCAATTCTTTCAAGTTTTTTGGAAATTCAGCCTTTCTGAGAAAATCGTAAAGAGCAGAACCAACTTCTGTGGCACCCCTTCCTGCTTGGTGTTCTAACCATGAGTAGAAAATTGGTCGCTTGCAAAGTATGTCTGTGATACAGAAAACATACAAGGAGAGTTGCTGTGCATAGAATGCCTCTGAAATCGGTACTTTAGGGAGATGTTGTACCTGCTGAAGATCGAAGCAGGATGCCATGCCGTCTTCAGATTTTTCCTTCATCATTTTAAAAAACTGCTTTGCTCGTAACTTATGTTCTCTTAAATTTGTAATAACAGTTTGCTTTTCGCGTTGGCCGTTCACCATAGAGAGCAGATTGAGGTGCCGCGTACAGAATCCACAAACATCGGTCGCCGGTGTACCGAATCCTATGTTAAAGTCATTCGAAAAAATGCGACTAATTTACTTTATAGCTTTATTCAACGCTATCATTGTATAGCCTATGTAGTATGGTGATATTGTACTCTGCAGATAAATACATCCTTTTAGATTTCGCTCTTCCGTAGTGAGTCTCTTGCCCCTTTGAATTTGCGATGAATGCTTTCACTTTTTTGCGCTTTTCCACATTTTTCTGTGAACGTCTGTCACCACCACGATTTTCAGAAATACCCGATCCAGCTTTTCTGGCATTTTCTTACAAACTGTTTTCTTGCTGTTGGAGCTCCACACATTGTAATGCACAGTAATGTTGCGGTTTCTAGTAAAGCTTTGGTCTGAACGTTTCTTTCTCCTAGGAGTTCCAATTTCAATTAAATGAGACAGTTTCGTATCTTGCTTAACTTTGTCTTTTTGTGAATAAAACTTTTGTCGGCAGCGCCTTAGATCTTCGAAAGGAATATCCTTACATGAAAGTTTTTTTATTTCTGCCATGCTTACAGGAGACTTCGAAACAATCAAGGTTGAGATCTGGGTCATCGTATCTAGAAATAAAAACGCAAACTATGAAAAAATTCCCCAAATAACATAATTTACTATATGTACCGTATTTATTTCTGCCGCTGCCGTGATGTTGCACCCCATTTTCGTTTTCTACTGCCTCTGTCTTGATCACCAACAATATGCTCTTCATCCATAATAGTGGTCCGACCGATCTAACCCACTCGATATCACTATGCTAACTGAAGCAAGTTACGACAGGATTACAATCTTGAGACACGTGTCCAAACAAAAGGGTTTACTTGCTGCTCATCCAAAATATACTGGACAAACAAAAAGCGTTCATGCACTAACTAGCTTATCAAAGTCTATTTGTTTGTCCAACGCAGAAAAAAATAACGCTCTTTGATAGTCTAGACGTATTAACGGGCGTTATATTTATCGTTTAACATCGTTTTGGATGTCCAAGGAGCGGTTGACAGATGGAGATGAACCTATACATTTGATCGCCATCTTTTGGCCAATTTCGTAAAAACTGCGCTTAATGCTTTTTGAAAGTCTGCTCCTCAAATATTAACAATCAATTATGAGAAAACTTTATATCTGACTTTTTCATGTGATGATAGGAACAGTCCCACATTCAATAAAATACACATCAAATTACCACCCATAGAAGAAGTAGTAGTCCTAAAGCCAGCAAATCATATAAAATACCTAGGAATCATAATAGACAGCCACCTAAAATGGGACAAACAAATAGAAAGCTTAACGAAGAGATTAAGATGTCTTATACCAAAATTTAAATTTTTTAGGGAAATTCTTTCTGATAAAGACTTATGCACCATACACAAAACGTTAGTACAACCGTTGTTAACTTATGGAATTTTGGCATGGGGACCGGTGTTGAATAAATACTACAGGAAACTAGAAATAAATCAGTTAAAGGGATTCTTAAAATCATGTTCCACAAAACACCTATCCAACCGATATGATATATAAGGTATCCAAGATATGTGATTGTAGGCAGCTCTATTTTGAGAGTGTGTTCACATATATTATAAAACATAAGCATTTATTAAATTTCCTCCCGCATGACCATCACACCAGATCCAAAGATCATTCAGTACGCATACCAAAGCCTAAAAAGACCATAGGTCAGAGGAGTTTCATTTTCCTAGGACCAAAAATATATAACTTAATCCCCCCTCAGATAAAAGATATTAAAAATACAAAGGTTATGAAAAAGCATCTAAGACTGTGGATTTTGGACCAGCATAGGCTCAAGATTCATCAAGCGATTGATATCAAAAATATCTACTACTAATGAAAGCGGAAGTCTCTCTCAAGATTATTGAAATTTCAAAATGAAAAACAAAGTATAGATCAAACTGATTTGAATTCTTACCTCCTGAATTATTGCATTTTATGACTTATTTTTACCAATTTTTGTTCTTGTCTAATCACCTAATATTGTCTTTTGTTTCAATATTGTCTCTATCCCGATTGCGTCTACGTCCCGATTTTGCGTCTCCGTCCCGATAGTGTCTTTTTAAAAATTTCACCAGTACTTGTCTAATAAATTTTATATATATATATATTTGTTTTGTTTTTTTTGTTTTTAGTCTTAAGTTATTTATACATGAGCTCATGCCCAAGCACAAGTTTCTGCGAAACTTCTTTGGGTCCATTCGTTTATTGTATAATATTGTCTTTCATCTACTACTGCTATACTTTTTCTTTTGCAATAAACTTTTTTATACTTTTCACGTGCTACTCCTAGAAAAATTTAAAAATAGTAAGACATCGGTCTTGCCATCTGCTTAACCGATGTTGAACTAGGTGAACCACATATACCAAACCAAGGGTAGCATCACCCACAGATGGCAAATCCGTCAGGGAATCCCCTGCGATAATCTGATAATTCATTTGTGTACACGTGTATTGTTACGATTACTTCGTTCAACTACTTCTTGTCGAAGATGAACAGGAATAGGAATAGGTTATCTACTTATAGTATTGTAGGGCTACTTCATGGCAAAACCTTCTTGAGATCAAAAAACCAATCGTGCCATTCTTTTGATTCTGGGCTGTTGAAATTACATCATCCGAAGATGTATATGAAAAACTCCAAACTGACTGATTCAGATTCAGAATGATTAGTATTTACTAGTTTTATCGCCATAGTTTATTTTTATATATATATATTATTATTTGGCTGTCTTTATGTAGTATTTTATGTTTTCTACGAAAGAACGTAATATACTAAGTGACATATAAATCCGAACGCCCAGTTTAAATGGTTTTATTTTAATAAAAGTTGGTGAATGTATTTATCTTATCGAATGTAAATATCTTAAATAACAAGTGAAAAAATTTTCAGCCTTATCAGTTGAACATTCCGGTTTTTATACTGCTTTTTTTTAATTCACTAACGCTCTAAAAATGAGTATTTCAGCCGCAGTAAAGAATCAACGTTGGCGGATTTTGGTTTTTGACATCCTTTACGATCGGTTACGATGCCTAGAGTACGGAGACCTGTACATTTCGTTAACTTAGTGAGTTTGATAGGGGCCGTATAGTGGGACTTGGGAAGCTGGACTTTCTTTTCGGGCAATTGCAGTTAGAGTGCAAAGAAGTGTAGACACTGTGGTTAGGTGTTGTCAGGCATGGCTTCGAGAAGGCCGTACGCAAAGAGCAAGGGGCACTGGACGCCGCCGTAGAACAACAGACCGTGAAGATCGCCGCCTAAGATTATTGGCCTTAAGGGACCGTTTCTCCACTACCAGGTCCATTGCAAATGAATGGTTTGCAGAACACGGAAGACCTATTGGCATGCGAAGTGCTTACCGACGAATGAGAAGTTTTGGCTTGTTTTCATACCGGCCACACTAGGTCCTCCCCTTAACTCGAGAACACCGACGTAATCGCCTTCAGTGGTGCAGACAACGGTAACTCTGGGATCAGGAATGGAACAGTATTGTCTTTAGTGACGAGTCTCGATTTTGTTTAGGCATGCACGATGGTCGTGCCAGGGTTAGAAGGCGACGTGGTGAAAGAAGGAATCCACAGTTTCTTGTTGAAAGACATGTTCATCACACTGTTGGAGTTATGGTTTGGGGTGCTATAGCTTATGGTTCCAGGTCACCTTTAATCTTCATCAGAGGTAACATGAACGCGCAGGAGATTGCTCAATTTGCAACGTCCTCCTCAGACTCTAGAAGCACTTCGAGAGGAGTTGGTGGTTGCCTGGAATGAGATACCACAGGAGGACATTGAC
This sequence comes from Acanthoscelides obtectus, assembly GCA_963669975.1. Classification (NCBI taxonomy): domain Eukaryota; kingdom Metazoa; phylum Arthropoda; class Insecta; order Coleoptera; family Chrysomelidae; genus Acanthoscelides; species Acanthoscelides obtectus. The sequence goes on from CAVLJG010000010.1 coordinate 74,614,986, forward strand.
CACCTGATCAGAAGCATGCCTAGGCGCGTTGGAGAATGCGTAGCACATCAGGGTTCATCCACACATTATTAAAGGTCAAAGGGCTTTAAAGCAGTGCAATCATTTTGAAATTTTTATCATTTACTTATTATGCTTCATTAAGTACTTATACAAAATTTTATTAAAATAAAACTATTTAAATTGGGTGTTCGGATTTATATGTCACTTAGTATATATGAAATATGAACATCCCAAGGCAAGTGTGGATCCAGAAATATTTCAAGGTATTTTATATTTGATGCTCTGTTAATTTCTAATTTTTGATTATTTACGATAAAGGTGCTTGTGTAATTTGGTGTTTATCTGGAATAGGAAGGAAATAGTAGAACAATTGATTTAGAGTAATTAATGCTCAATTTTATGTTATTAAGCCACTAGCATTATAAAGTTAAATGGATACCGTTTTCATAAAAACTGCTCAAAATGGTCTCCATTTGTTCGATTAATGCAAAATCTTGCTCGGCTTATCCACGTCTCTTTACAAGCTTCGGAGCTACATTCCTGGTGTCCACGAATTAAATCACAAGCATTTTCAGTGCGCTGTTGGAGTTCTTCTAGATTATTTACTGCTCCATTAAATAGCCCCACAGAAAAATCGCAAGGCGTTGAATCCAGGGAACGAGCAGGCCAAACATCTAAAAATCTATGTTGAAAAAGAGTTCTTTTTAAGGTATGCGGATTTTCTTCTGCCCAAACATAATTGTTGTGGAAATTGTGCACTCCATTTCGGATAAATGTGGCCTGTTCTGCCGAACTGTTCTAAAAGACACTGACAAAATGCAACTCTTCTTGGATGATCTTCAGGTTGTAGCGCTTATACCCGTTGATAATGATAAGGATAATACTGCTCTTATCGAATTGTCTTCCACAGTTTACTATGAGAATCTTCAGCTTGAGCTGCTATGGCTCTAGTACTCATTGTTGGATCGTCTTCGACCATTTCTAAAATGCCTTTCTCAGTTTGTAACATTTCAGGTTGAGCAGGTCTTCTAGCGTGACCTCCTCGTTGTTTTTTTAAATATCCTATACCACGGAGTCTAATAACTAAATTTACAAACATCCGTGGGGCCGGATGATTTCTTAAAGGAGACCTTTCCGCATACAACTTGGAGGCTGCGGCTGCATTTTGCTGGCACTCTCCGAATGTTAGTATTATGTCCACTAGTTCATTGTTTTCGTAATCATGGACCATTTTTCGCACAAAATAATCATATAAATGAAAGTATACGCACTATTAAGAGAAAAAGTTAGCCAAATTTAGATGAACGACATGAGTAAAAAAAATGCTAAAATCTTATACAGCAGTGGCCGAGAATATCAAAGAATCTTTGTAATAACGTACTTATCTTTTTAAACTTTTAATATTTTACTTATGCAACTTTTATACAATTGATTTTGGGGATATCAACTCCTCTTGGCGGGTAATACAGGCAGTTAAAATAAATGACTCAGTTTTTAAAAGCAGTGAACATAAATGGTTCCCTGTGGGACCCCACATTTGATAAACATATAGCAGATAGCTTTATCAGTTTAAGACCAGTCTTCCCTTTGATTCTGGATTAAATGTTGCGAAGCTATTCTACTGCTACTGCTGTCCAGCACAAAAGCTCTGCATTCGGGTAACTAAAACGGTACAGGGTAACACAGGTTTTGTGGTGTGTCCCAGCACATAACATATACAGTCAAGAACGTTTGGTCACGTGCTATACACAGGTCTACACGGTTGACTTATGGTTGCCAGATTATGCACGACCACCGCAAGCGACGTTGCCGGCTCTCTTATAACGCCATGTGTTATTAACATATTTTTGCTGTTTTGACAAGTAAGTCGCCACTTACTTGTTAAAGCAGCAGAGTCAATAACACAGCCCATTGAAAAATCAACCATATATCCTAGTTATTTGAGAATATATTTTTATCTAAATTTTATATTGTATGAACATATCAATAATATTTATGGTTAAAATATGTGTATTCCTGGTGATGGTCTTCTGCAGCATCTGCATGGAAAAATTGTTAAAATTAGTATGAAAAACAAATTATTTTCGAAAAGAAATAATAGTTATTATCGACTACAAGATTACTAGAGCTACCAGATTTGGCTTAAAAATTATAATACAGAAATATCTAAACACATTTCCATAATATTGATCATCAGTAAACTCATTTTTCGGACTTCCATTGTCTGTATTTTTAACGTTTCTATTAGTAAGTGTCTCTAATCGATATCAAGTGTGAAATGAGAACTTATCCTAAAGCCTACCTATTTTTATTAAGTTGTATGCGACCAAGCGTGAAGCTCAGCCTTTTAATTATACGAACCGTGAAGTTTTAGCCGAGGTTCTGCTTTAAGTAGGGATTTCCAAATGTTTGAGATTTCCACACTGGCATTACCAAAAATTCTGGTATTATTTTCACTAAATGGCATTAAGTTTTTCTAAGTTAAGCCAAAATTTGTAGTCAAAAATTAAGTAACTTTCATTATATTGAATATTTAAAACACACATGACAACAGCGCGTCGGTCATCATCACTCTTATCGAACCAGCAAAAAGTTGAAAATACAGACAATGGAAGTCCGAAGAAATGAGTTTACCTCTACGTTATCTCTTACCTTCAAACAAACATTGATAATAATCAGAATGGAAAAGTTTTATAGAAAATATGATTATATTTAATTCAGAATGCTTCGTTTGTTGATTACAATCACCTAGAAGAAAATGAGTTGTTCTCTTATGCAATTGAAAAAACAGGTTAGGCGTTATAATCCAGATTCCAAAGCTTATCAACTCAACAGAAAATGTATTTTAAATGAGAATGACTTTAATAAAATTTGTGGTTACCCAGACACAAATAAAAGAGAGGCTAACTAAAAATGACAGTAATAAGCCGCCATACTTGTCAAAGTTGTCATTTTTTTCTGGATGCCACAGTGTTGTCAGGTTGTGATACGGCAACACCGCACTGTTTCCCGTTCTCCCATATGAGTTGACCCCCATGGTGTGTGCCACTAGCAGCGGAAAAGCTTTGTTAACACAGGCTCAACAAACTGTGATGCCGGAACCGCACGCTTGCCAAATCGCCGCAAATCGTCACAAACGCAAACATGCGGATAGAGCGTTTGGCTTGGTTTGCGTGGGTTTGCAAGCGCTTGTAGCCGATCCGATCGGGTGTCGGTTTTTTGGTCGCAGATCAAAAGGAGTTTGCCACAAGCGTTTGTGACACATCCATTCGTTTCTGATAGGTACTATTTTTGAAACAAAATATCAATTTCATTAAAACAAATACCATTTACCTGGTACGATTCATATGAATATTTAACATCCACCACCTTCTTGGTCGTACTTTTCGTTTTATTTGACTTTTTTTTGGTTTTATAATAAAAATAGCTTAAGCCAAATGCTACAAGTTCGACGACCGTCATGTTTGCCTGTTACCTTTTCAGTGACGCACCCCCAAACGTGTGGACGGCGAGGTTTGCTTCTTCAAAAAAAATGGCAAGCGTTTGTAGGGGTTTGGAGTTTGCGGCAAATGGCAAGCGTGCGGTTCCAGCATGAAAGTTGACATCCAAGTAAAAACTGTCGCCAACCGGCAAATCTACTGACAGCAGCAATGCAGCAAAAAACTGGACCGCTTTAAGTCATCTGAATGCACTCAATAACGAATAGAGGACCTCCATACATTTACTTTACTTTCAGTAGGCCATTCAGTGACCATAATAGGCACGTACCGTATTTTTCAGATATGTTGTCCTTGAACCGTGATGACCGGCATCACTAGCTAATTATAAAGTAATATTCAAAGCGATTATTTATCGTTTCAACGGGATATGCCTGTTACTCGCATACAGATGCTGAGTTAGAATGTGGTTTTTCGGTCACGGATTTGTTATACGATTATAGTTCGACACACATTCGTAACACTTTTAGATGTAAGTGTACGGACGCTTATATTCCGATACCTCTGATCACTACCCGTGCCACTAACGTATGTCCTAAAAGTTTTGGCATAAAATTCATTGGCTCTAATTATAACAAACACAAAATAATATCAAGTTGTCTTTGGAAACAAAAGTTTGTTTACTTACTTTAATGCTATTTGACACTTACTTATTTTGAAGTTTTCGCTTTAAGATGTATAAAATAGAAATAAGAAAAAGTATCTACAAGTTGGCTGTGTGGGTTCCCAAAGCTGAAATCTGTCAAATACACCAGAATGAAAATATTACACGCAGAACCATTGTACCAACAGATAAACTTAAGTGCCCCAAGTACCCTCAAGCGCAACTCCTACCAATGGAAAAATCATTATTTTAGATGACAAAAAGTATTTCACTTTGAGTAATTCTGAAATGAAGGAAAACGACCAATTTTATACGGACAACGTAGAGGAATGCCCTGACAATGTTAGATACAAACATAAAGCGAAATTTGCAGATAAAATCCTTGTCTGGTGCATAATTCCTAACAGGGGTGTATCTCAACCTTTTGTGGGAAGAGTGAGAGATGAAGCTTGGAATAGTCAGAGCTATATTTATAACTGCTTTTCCAAATTGCTTCAGTTTGCCAACGACTTCGACAACACAACATACCTTTTATTCCCAAAAACGATAATCCTCCAAACTTGCCGCAGGCTCCCCCAATAGAGGATTTTTGAGCTTTACTGTCTAGGAAGATTTATTATGGAGTCTGGGAAGCCCAAGATGAAGAACAATTAAGACGACGAATTTACGAAAAACTAAGTGAAATTGATCTGAGTTCCGTCCAGGACCTCATGAGAGACATTCAAAGAAAGTTACGTATGGTAGATCAGAATGGAACACTCCACATAATTCGATAGTATAGTTTGGTTAAGTGTTGAGTTATAATTTATGATAACAAGTGTATAAATAAATCTCTATATTAAAAAAAATCTGATAAATATTTTTGTCAAAACTTTTAGGACATACATTACTATGCATAGTTGCTATACGTGAGTTATATATATGGATTAAAACGTTGATGTTTTTTTCTGAGTACAGCATTACGATGGCCCCCGAATAATACTCTTTAAATACACCATATATATTATATATAATATATAATGCCCAGAAATAACTTTTTTGTAACGCTTTACCTGAAAGAAATGTATTTTTTTACTCCGATAAAATTAGTTATTTTTGCCTATGTGTGCAAAACTATTGTTGTTCGAATTGAGATACGCATATCCTCTAATTTTTTTCCATTTGACTCTAATAACTCAAAAAATAAATATTATTGCGATGGGGAATGATAATCCGTGCCGACTTTCGGTCAAACCATGCCATGACTGTATGGATTTCGAAGCTTAATTCTCATTCAACAAATAAAACACTGCTTTATCTGCATCTTACACTTTTTAAATATCAGGTAACCAAATAAGTTCGTGCGGTTGCTGTATAACGCTTATTGCCATGGATGTTGTTGATCGATAGTTACCTGTTGTCACTATATTATGAATCCTTCTTTTCTCATACACATAAAAAGTTTCTGAAAATTGTTACATACCTAGTTTTAATAATTAAAAATGGCGACGAATAAAACAGTTATTCGAAGTTGTTTACTTTATGAGTACAAACTTGGTACAAAAGCTGCAGCTATGGCACGAAAAACATGTACCGCATTCGGAGATGATGCTATTAGTGATCGAATAGCACAGAAGTGGATCAAACAATTTTCTTCGGGAGATCTCAGTTTGAGCGATGAACCGCGCTCAGGGAGACCAAAAATCATGAACAACAAGGATCTTCGACAGGTTGTGGACGCAAATTCCAGGACAACGTGCCAAGAACTTGCAGAAATGTTCAGAGTGAGTTTGAAACTATTCGTTTGCATCTTCATCAGCTAGGAAAGACGTGGAAGTTAAGCAAATGGGTCCCACATGAATGATAACAAATTAAGTCGTCTTACCATTTGTTCAGCAAACATTTCACGCAACGCTAATGAACCATTTCTTAATCGGTTATTAACCTGCGACGAAAAATTGATCTTACATATATTCGACTTCTAAGCGTTCGTATCATTGGTTGTCGCCTACTGATTCGGTACCACACACGCTCAAGGCTTCCTTGCACCCAAACAAGGTTTTGTTGTGTGTTTGGTGGACAGCAACTGGAATTGTCCATTATGAGTTTTTGGAAAGGCGTCAAACCATCACTGCTAACTTGCATTGTGAGCCGCTTCAACGAGTACAAGCAGCACTCATTCAGAAATAGCCTTCTTTGATCAATCGGAAGAAAGCGATATTCTTGCAGGATAACGCCAAGCCTCATACCGCAAAAGTAACCCTAGAAAAAATTTCTGAACTCGCCTAGGAAACGTTATCGCACCCGCCATATTCTCCCGACATTTCGCACAGTGATTATTACCGTTTTTTGTCTCTTGACAACTGTATGAGGCAGTGGCGGATTTAGAGGAGGCGTCTGACACTTGCTTTTGTAATATAATACCATTGTGTTACTTTCTGACACATCATGGCGACAGAGGCATACTAACTATAAGTTATAGCTATAAGAACTGAGCATTGCGATTTTTTGGTATCCTTTGGTATTCCAATCTTTGACATCATATGTTTACAGCACAATTATTACGACTTATACGTATTGTGACTTGTGACAAATCTGAGTCTGGGTAATATATTAGCTATACCAATTGCGTTTAACAAGTGATTTATTTTCTGTTTGTTGCTCTATAGTAATTTGACAAGTATGTAAAGCTAGATTGGAAATAAACATTTATGAGATTTGTTTAGCGGTGCGCCTGTGGCCTGACCAGAAACTGCGTCGATCGATGCTCAACGTCAATATGACTCGTCCCGCATCTCTTCTCGCGTATGTCTATTTATGTTGCTATATTGAATTCATTCAGATCTGCTGCACTATACGTGAACGTGTACAGCCCTGTATTCCTGTACTTGTTTCGTACAAACATTCATTATCAAAATAATTACGATGTAACAGGTATAGTTTTTCCAAGGATTATCAACATTTTTACATGCGATCAACACCGGTTCGAAAACTGATAAAACAACAACTATGTCGTAAATCTAAGTTCGAAAACGAAAGTCTGAAAAATAACTGTAACATCTATGTTGAATTTCAAAAACCCCAACTCCTACTGAGCGGGGCCGTGGTAAATGATTGTTCCGGAAGTTGTTGTATCCAGCTTACAACTTCTTACAGCTTACTAAAATTATAATTCGAACATATTTTGGTCCGTGCAAATCGCTGTATTAACTCTGAAGGATACTATTACGAATAAAATAAATTTTCCGATACAAAAAATGTTTGTTCATTTTTTCTTTGCCTTTTTATTTTGCGACAGGCCTTTTATATCGGTTTTCCATAATTATGAAATGTCAAAGGTACAGTTAGTCGATATGTTTGCCTGTTTCATACAACACTGATACGTAACTGCCAAGACAGTTTTTGCTAGTAAAAACATTCCTGTGGATCGTCAGCCTCCTTATTCGCATGACTTGAGTCCTTGTGACTTTATTCTCTTCCTGAAGTTGAAATATCACCTTAAGGGGATTTTGGGACAGTCGAAAACGTTGAAACGGCTGTAGCAGACCAGCTGAGGGCTATACACTACTGAGCGGGGCCGTGGCAAATGCCTGTTCCGGAAGTTGTTGTATTCAATATACAACTTCTTCCCGTTCAAGTGATTGTACACGCGTTAAGGAATACCTCAGTACCGATTGCCGGGTGGCGGTACAAGTCCGCCAACGGGCCACTTTAGGTCTATTTAATATCATTAACACGCAAAAAGAAGGTGGTAGACAAGGACCAGTCGACCGAGGCGGTACCACCAGCTACCCTTTCCCAGGGTGTCTTATAAATGTCCGCATGTTTCCACATCTAAGCTATGCAGTCGGTTATCTTCCGAAACAAAGAAATTAATGATGATGAATCCATCGAGTACTAAGAATTCTTGACGTAAACTCACTCCACTATCGGAATGTCCGGATGGAGGGTGGACTCGAAGGAACAACATCGAAGATAAAATTTGTTTCACGAACATTTGCGGGATTAACAGCAACATTGATGCTGTTCATCACTACTTGCTATCCAATCGTCTCGCCATGCTTTTCTTGGCGGAGACAAAAATCTCAGTGTCCCCACCGATTAACCATCTTAGCTTCCCAAATTACAAAGTGTACGACAAACTGAGGAAGAACGGGTTAGTTGTGGCCTATGTCCGCAGCAGTCTTTCCTGCTGGAGAGATGTTTCTCTCGAAACAGACGGGAAGGACATTCTGTGGCTTCGCCTCAACTGCAAATTTATTTGCTGTCTTTATCGCTTTCCCTCGGACCATAACTGGGATGACCTTGAATTCCTCACCGGCAAGATACACTTCTTGAACATCAATCACCCCGTTTCAGAGGTAGTTCTTCTCGGTGATTTTAATGACCGTAATTTGCTTTGGTTTGGGCTCAAACACGACCGATGCAGCAGGTCGTGCAGTAGAAGCATTCGCTCTTACTCAAAGGCTGACCCAGCTGGTGACGGGCCCTACTTTTTCCCCCGCGTCTCGTCACATGCCAGTAGCCTGCTGGATCTCTTTCTGACCACACATCCTGTCCCTTACAGCACTGTCCTGTCCCCCTGTGTAACTCAGTCCACTGTGTTGTGGAGGATAGGTTTCGGTCAAAACCCGCTGTGGCAGCAGAAACTCGCACAGGCCGCAAAATTTGGCATTACGGACATACTAACTGGGAGGGACTGAGAGACTTCTTCTCTACCTTTCCTTGGATAAATGTCTGTTTCATTGACGTGGATGCGTCGGCTGTCAGTTCTTCGATAACCGAAATTATCCACGTCGGAATGGAGGAATACATCCCTCATACACTGAAAGTGCCTAAAGCAGGGTCCAATGGCTGGTTTAACAAATCGTGTGACACTGCTCGCCAGCAGAAGATCGAGACACACTGAACCTTTTTACAAAACTCCACTGTAGAGAACACACAAGCCTTCGTCGAGTCCAGAAACAAATATAACGAAGCGATTCGCAATGCCAAAAACCAGCACGATAAAAGAGTTAGGCACTGGCTAATGTCACAGCGCAATGGTAGTCGGTCTTCCTGGACGCTGGCCAAACAGATTGAAAACAACTTCTCACGCAGTAGCCTCCCACCACTTACGTGTCAGAATGGAACGATTGTATCGGACTCAAAAGCCAAGGCGGAAGTGCTTGCCACGATCTTTGCTCTGAACTCCAACGCCCAAGTGCCGTCAATTTAAAGGGCTCCCTAGACTCTGCAGGAGGTAGCATTCAGGCATTCTGGCCCGGACTTGATTCCTGCCATTGTACTGGAGAGATGTGCAGCGGAGCTTGCTCCAGTTCTTTCGCGTCTCTTCCAGATATCTTAGGAATCTGGCACCTTCTTAGAAAACTGGAAATTCGCTCATGTCCAACCCATCCCAAAAAAGGGATCTAAGATCTACCCTTACAACTACAGGCCTATAGCTCTGCTTTCTGTTATAGGTAAGGTGATTTAGAGGTGATTAAATCGCGAGCTTCTGGACTACCTCAAATGTCACCGCTTAATTAGCGACAGGCGGTATCGTTTCCGGCACAAGCTATCCACAGGAGACCTCCTAGCTTACGTCACGCAATTGTGGAGTAGACTCATCCAGTCTTATGGTGACGCTTGCTGACACGGGACAAATGTAATATAGAAATTTTTGACGGAGAGAAAGGAGTATGACAATCAAGGAGGCCATAAACGCGCCCTACAATTGTAGGGACGACTGAGGATACGGGCCTAAATCCTTAAGTCTAGTAGACCCCGTCGCGCAATTTGTCTATGGGCAGTCTGGAGACGGTCTCAATACACGATCTATATATGGTCTGTAGACATCCTTCTTTGTCTTGTCTAGCGTTCATACGATTATGTGAAGTTTTTGGTCTCATGTTATATGATATACCTGCCTGTGTTCTTGAACCTACGCAACGTAATAAAAACTGTTTTTGTTCCTCATCAGCAGCGATTAAGCCAAGGAAGTCTTGCATTAACTTGACTGCTTTTTCTGCCGTATTGTTAACTGCTCTCAGTGTTTGCACCTTATATTGTGTGTGTTAAAAAGAATCAATATGTGGCCATGAAATTGGATACTCTTCGGGAAAAGTGTCATCAATTTGGAATTGACCGAACAAGGACTTGCATTTCATTGAAACACGGTCAACGATATTTTTCTCTGAAATGAAAAAAATAAGAATAGCTATCATCTAAACATACTGGTTTTGTCCCTCCGAGCACAGACAGTCAACCATATACAGATGTTTTGTGCTTTTTGGCAACTCATCAGCATCGTCTAGGCTTTGCCTCAGGTCAGGACATTGAACGAAAGCATGGCAACTAACCTCTATCTGAGCTATAAGATCTATCGAAACAAGACAGTATAAGGTGCCATCTATTGCCAGAATCGCAGTTTAGCTGGATTATATCAACAGTTAACAGCATATTATATCGAAGGAGTAAAAGAAGACAAAGGGAAATTTACTCGTCAGCTTTACCATAAAGTGGGCCAGAAAGTTCATCTTTCGATGGGATGTAGCATTTATCGTGAGATGATGGACTTTCTTTGGCTAAATTGGCAACAATTTTCACTTCAGTTTCCTCATCTACGTCGTCGTCAAACAAAGATAAGACAGAGACCTTATCTGTCAGATACCATAAATGTTGGCAGAACTTTTGTAAAATGTTATGAATCTTAAATTTTTTCTGTGTCTCCGCCAAGGAATATTATTGTAAGTTCTATTAATTCTCGATGGTCGTCTCTAGCAACTTATATGGTCAATTCATGTCGATAAAATTCTAGCAGCTTGTTAGTCTCTGAAATATTCAGGGATGATAGTATAAATACCTATGTATTTTCTCAGGATACAGCTCTCGTGAAACTTTTTAAACATTGGAATGTTAGGGCTTGTAGTCATTTGGTCGATCTTTGATTCAAGCACGCCTTTTAACACCAATTCGTAGTCGTGCTGGCGGCAAGCAAAAATAAGCAATTTTTTTATGTTTCTGTTCGAGAAGCACGCAGACACCGTTAATGCGACCCGTATTTGAAGCAGTAGTATCATAACAGAGAATCTGAACTTTATCTTCAAGATTCTACCCAATAATAGAATCCCAAACTGCCTGAGCCTGCTCGTTGCCTGAAGAGTTAGTAAGTGTCTCTTTATTTTCATACGGTTGACGTTCTTCTTTTAGCTTGCGTGCATTTAAAGGTGGCCACAATTTGCCATCCCAGTGGACAGTTACAGTGGCCGGTAAATCGCTTTGAAAATCAAGCTTTATAACCTTTCGCTTTTCGGTACGAATTCTTTGAATGGAGGACATGCTTATAGGATTCTCGTCAGTGTTATGTCCAAGTGCCTCAATGGTGTCTTCCGTAATAAAAACAGCATTTCTCATACTTGATTGGCACCTATCTAATGTTGCCACTAATTTTAGAGTTATGAAACTTTTCCTCATTTGAGTCTGATTGGTATCAGGCTGTGTGCTGTGAATTGGAACGGGCAAAGTTTCTTGTAAATCTATCTCGGAATCTGAAAATGAATTTTCGTGCACTCATCTTCTTTTATGGCTAATTTCTTGTCCACTCCAGCTAAATGACCAGGTCGACCTGGCTCTCTCTGCAGCTGCTAGAAGATCCTATCTTTATTTATTTTCATCAATTGAAGGTAATCGGTATGCGCAGTACCAAACAGATTGTCCAAGTTCGTAACAATCTCTTGTCAACGTTGTTCAAACACTTCTTGTGTTTTGCTTGCATTTTTTGGAAATCTCTCCAAACTTCCCGATAGCAAACAATATTTAATATTTAATAAATACATATTTGTATTATTATATTTTCATCAAATATCTTTTAAATATTTTAAATACAATATTTTTTTTATCATATTCATTAAATATTTACTTTTCAATCAATGAAAAATATGAAATCTCCAATATTTAGAAAATATTCATTAAATATTTTCGGCTACGGCACATGTGCGTGTAACCTCGAGCGACCAATAGGATAATACCAAGCCGCAGTGGCGGCTAGTGCATAAGTGCTGCAGTGCTGCAGAGCTCCCAAAAAAAATAACTCTGAGGATAATAAATTTAAAAAATAAATAAATAATTACGTAATCTACCTAACTAACATATTTTCTAATACCTACCAAAAAGCAAATAATATGATATTGTTCATTCGCCCTCGTAATAATGATATGGCTAAATTCAGATATTACATCTGAGATGTTGTAGATGCTTTCTATCTATCTCTGCCATACTATATTATATTTTGCTGTATCTATGCCAGCGCCCAGCGAACCGTGAACCGTTTGAATGTCAACAGTCGATCAGTGGAATAACCTACCGCTATCCCTGAATTATTACTTATCTGTGCCACATGACGGAGCTCTGAGAGCCCGTCCGCAAGCTCCCGCTGCACTCCGCTTCCCCCTTACCCTCGAAAACAAAGCCGTGATTTAACCTGGAGAATTCGCTGCAGTCTGTACAGCGAAGCGCGGCATAAACGTTATTGTAATAGTATAGTCAATATTCAATATAGTATCGAGTTTTTACGCGACTTTCTAGTTTACAGTGGGTCGGACATTGGATTAAAAAACATTAATAATAGAGTGCCAGTGCCTGTGGTTTTTTTTTGTGTATTTTTGACAATAATTATTATTAAGTGTGTACAATGGAAGTGGTCTTCAATTTAATTAATGTGAAGAAATTTTTTAAATATTCATATGAAGAAAAGATTGAATTGAAAGCAAAAGGTAGACCATTACCAGATATTATTATTGAGAGAGCTGGTGTAAGTGGAAGAAAAAGTTATACACGAAAATTTAATAGAGACATTTATTCAAAAAATGAATGGATTTGTGGATGTAACAAAAAAAATGCTTCATACTGTTTTCCCTGCTTACTTTTTGGAGGCGATAAAGCTTGGACAGAAATAGGGGTCACGGATCTAGAGCACTTGAGTTTGAAGATAAAAAGACATTAAAACTCTGACTTCCGTGGACTTATAAATTTTTCGGCAGAATTAGATGCAACTCTAAACGAGCACCTAAAAAATGCTTCGATATTTAAAGGTACCTCCAAGGAAATACAGAACGATTTGTTACAGTGTATGCTTGAAGTCTGTCGTGAACAAATAATTGAGGAAATTAATAATTCTTCATTTCTGGCGATCATGGCGGACGAAACAACGGATGTTGCCGCAAAATATCAATAATTGGTACTAATTTTTAGATATATTCGCGATGGTGAGCCAATTGAACGGTTTTGGAGCTACTTAATTCCTGAAAGATGTGATGCAGAAACACTTAGTAAAACTATATTAACTGTTATAGATCCTTTAATTCAGAATTCACCTAACAAACTGATTGCACAAAGTTACGATGGAGCAGCGGTGATGAGCGGTCAAACTGCAGGCGTCCAAGCATTAATAAAAAAAAAGTATCCTTTTGCTCACTATGTACACTGTTATGCCCATCAGTTGCATTTAATTATGTCTAAAGCTGCTTCTGCAAATTCGCAAGTACGTGTATTTTTTGGAAATTTACAAGACATTCCTGGATTTTTTAATAATTCACCCCAACGAGTAGAAATATTGAACAAGATTGTGAACAGAAGGATCCCCCACGGCGCTTCAACCAGATGGAATTTTAATATACGCACCATTAATGTTGTGTATGAAAATAGAACCTCTCTCATTGAGTGTATGCATGAAATAGAAGATCAATTCTCCACGAACACAGTCTGTAGTGCAGCCGCCTCTATTCGGCGTACATTAAATGATCCAATCTTCAATTTTTGGCTGACTTTTTTTCATCATGTGATGCCTCACGTAGATATCCTATTTAATCAATTGCAACAACGAAAAATCGAACCCACTCTAGTAAGGCATGCTATTGATAATTTTGAAAGGAGTATGATTCAAGTTCAAAATAATATTGATAACATCATTAGTGAAGCATCAGATATAATAAGCGATGAGCCTCCAGAAAATAAACGCAAACGTCCATCTAACAGCAAATTTGATCACCGAATTTCAGCTTTAGAGGTGTGTGATATTATTATTAATTGTGCAAAAGATCGATTTCAGTTTAAAGAGCATTTAGTAGTTGCATCACTTTTCTTTTCGGACTACTTTGGAGAGTATTGCGGTAAATTCCTCGAGGATAAACTTACTTCCGTATGTTCCTTTTATCCCACACTTGATAAAGAACGATTACGAACCGAACTGTCTGTTATTTATTCAAGAAATGATTGCAGGACATTAAATGGCGCATTACCTCTTCTAAAATTTTTAATAACAAACAATCTAGGAGATACGTTGAAGGAGACTAAAAAACTATTAGAAATTGTTGTAACAACTCCCATGACGACATCAGAGGCTGAACGATGTTTTTCAACCCTAAATCGGATCAAGACGTTTATCAGAAATTCAATGATTGAAGATCGTCTAACAGCTCTCTCCATGCTATCCATTGAGAAAAAGTTTATCTCTAAAATAGACAATTTTAATGAAAAAGTGATTACAAAATTTGCAAGCAGAAAAGAGCGTAGGATAGACTTAATTTACAAAAAATAGGTAAGCTTCTTCTTATTTTGTTTTTTTTTTTACAAAAATTGCAGAACACCTTAAAATTTTTACCACGAGCCGCCACTGCCAAGCCGACCTGAAGCGACCTGTTTGCCGGCATCCATTTTACCTGCGGGACCCCCCGAAATCATGGGATTGGCGGGACCCCCCGATATCGTCGGGCCTGCGGGACCCCCCGAAATCGTCGGGCCTGCGGGACCCCCCGAAATCGTCGGGCCTGCGGGACCCCCCGAAATCGTCGGGCCTGCGGGACCCCCCGAAATCGTCGGGCCTGCGGAACCCCCCGAAATCGTGCTTCCTGCGTACCCCCAAGTGGTTCATTATTTTAGTGTTTTTTTTTTGTGGAAAAGGAAAAAGGGTAAGTTTTTCGATAATTACATTGCATAATTTAACTGACTAGTAAACATTATTGTGCCAGCTGAGTATAAAGGTATTCACAAGACCATAAATAACTAGCCTTGAAATGTAACAGTTATTTGGTATTGATGGATTTATCTGAGAGTGGATACGAAAATTATGTTCATAACATCCCAATGAAAAGACATATAATCGTAACTTGATCGAGATACATCAAAAATGCTTTTTTTAAATGTCTCAATTATTATTATTTTTGTCGTAGTACGTTCAAAAATTTTAACAGTCGAAAATACTATAATATTGTCCCTTGAATTATAATATAAAATCACAAAATAGTTATTTTTAAGTTAGCTCCCTTACTAAAAAAGTCAAATTTCAACAAAACCAATAAGTGTTCTTTTTTCAAAAACCTTTTCTTCAAAAGTTAGCCAAAGGATCAAGTTGTGCCCAAGGACGTTTTTCATCAAGATATCTAAAATAACATACCAAATTTTTATAAGAATTAATCAAATCTCGAACTATAATAGATTGAAAATGTGGGGTACTTTCAGGTGCATTCTAGAGCTGCTTTTCAGTGATGCAGTTGAACTACTCTACTCACTCATCTTCTTTTATGGCTAATTTCTTGTCCACTCCAGCTAAATGACCAGGTCGACCTGGCTCTCTCTGCAGCTGCTAGAAGATCCTATCTTTATTTATTTTCATCAATTGAAGGTAATCGGTATGCGCAGTACCAAACAGATTGTCCAAGTTCGTAACAATCTCTTGTCAACGTTGTCAAACACTTCTTGTGTGTTGCTTGCATTTTTTGCAAATCTCTCCAAACTTCCCCATAGCAAACAATATTTAATATTTAATAAATACATATTTGTATTATTATATTTTCATCAAATATCTTTTAAATATTTTAAATACAATACTTTTTTTATCATATTCATTAAATATTTACTTTTCAATCAATGAAAAATATGAAATCTCCAATATTTAGAAAATATTCATTAAATATTTCCGGCTACGGCGCATGTGCGTGTAACCTCGAGCGACCAATAGGATAATACCAAGCCGACCTGAAGCGACCTGTTTGCCGGCATCCATTTTACCTGCGGGACCCCCCGAAATCATGGGATCGGCGGGACCCCCCGATATCGTCGGGCCTGCGGGACCCCCCGAAATCGTCGGGCCTGCGGGACCCCACGAAATCGTCGGGCCTGCGGGACCCCCCGAAATCGTCGGGCCTACGGGACCCCCCGAAATCATCGGGCCTGCGGGACCCCCAGAAAACGTCGGGACTGCGGGACCTCCCGAAATCATCGGGCCTGCGGGACCCCCCGAAAACGTCGGGCCTGCGGGACCCCCCGAAATCGTGCTTCCTGCGTACCCCCAAGTGGTTAATTATTTTAGTGTTTTTTTTTTTGTGGAAAAGGAAAAAGGGTAAGTTTTTCGATAATTACATAGCATAATTTAACTGACTAGTAAACATTATTGTGCCAGCTGAGTATAAAGGTATTCACAAGACCATAAATAACTAGCCTTGAAATGTAACAGTTATTTGGTATTGATGGATTTATCTGAGAGTGGATACGAAAATTATGTTCATAACATCCCAATGAAAAGACATATAATCGTAACTTGATCGAGATATATCAAAAATGGTTTTTTTAAATATCTCAATTATTATTATTTTTGTCGTAGTACGTTCAAAAATTTTAACAGTCGAAAATACTATACTATTGTCCCTTGAATTATAATATAAAATCACAAAATAGTTATGGTTAAGTTAGCTCCCTTACTAAAAAAGTCAAATTTCAACAAAACCAATAAGTGTTCTTTTTTCAAAAACCTTTTCTTCAAAAGTTAGCCAAAGGATCAAGTTGTGCCCAAGGACGTTTTTCATCAAGATATCTAAAATAACATACCAAATTTTTATAAGAATTAATCAAATCTCGAACTAGAATAGATTGAATATGTGGGGTACTTTTAGGTGCATTCTAGAGCTGCTTTTCAGTGATGCAGTTGAACTACTCTACTCACTCATCTTCTTTTATGGCTAATTTCTTGTCCACTCCAGCTAAATGACCAGGTCGACCTGGCTCTCTCTGCAGCTGCTAGAAGATCCTATCTTTATTTATTTTCATCAATTGAAGGTGATCGGTATGCGCAGTACCAAACAGATTGTCCAAGTTCGTAAAAATCTCTTGTCAACGTTGTTCAAACACTTCTTGTGTGTTGCTTGCATTTTTTGCAAATCTCCCCCTACTTCCCGATAGCAAACAATATTTAATATTTAATAAATACATATTTGTATTATTATAATTTCATTAAATATCTTTTAAATATTTTAAATACATATTTTTTTTATCATATTCATTAAATATTTACTTTTCAATCAATGAAAAATATGAAATCTCCAATATTTAGAAAATATTCATTAAATATTTTCGGCTACGGCGCATGTGCGTGTAACCTCGAGCGACCAATAGGATAATACCAAGCCGACCTGAAGCGACCTGTTTGCCGGCATCCATTTTACCTGCGGGTCCCCCTGAAATCGTGGGATCGGCGGGACCCCCCGAAATCGTGGGGTCGGCGGGACCTCCCGATATCGCCGGGCCTGCGGATCCCCTCAAAGTCGTCGGGCCTGCGGAACCCCCCGAAATCGTCGGGCCTGCGGGACCCCCCGAAATCGTGCTTCCTGCGTACCCCCAAGTGGTTCATTATTTTAGTGTTTTTTGTGGAAAAGGAAAAAGGGTAAGTTTTTCGATAATTATACGTACATAGCATAATTTAACTGACTAGTAAACATTATTGTGCCAGCTGAGTATAAAGGTATTCACAAGACCATAAATAACTAGCCTTGAAATGTAACAGTTATTTGGTATTGATGGATTTATCTGAGAGTGGATACGAAAATTATGTTCATAACATCCCAATGGAAAGACATATAATCGTAACTTGATCGAGATACATCAAAAATGGTTTTTTTAAATATCTCAATTATTATTATTTTTGTCGTAGTACGTTCAAAAATTTTAACAGTCGAAAATACTATACTATTGCCCCTTGAATTATAATATAAAATCACAAAATAGTTATGGTTAAGTTAGCTCCCTTACTAAAAAAGTCAAATTTCAACAAAATCAATAAGTGTTCTTTTTTCAAAAACCTTTTCTTCAAAAGTTAGCCAAAGGATCAAGTTGTGCCCAAGGACGTTTTTCATTAAGATATCTAAAATAACATACCAAATTTTTATAAGAATTAATCAAATCTCGAACTATAATAGATTGAAAATGTGGGGTCCTTTTAGGTGCATTCTAGAGCTGCTTTTCAGTGATCCACTTGAACTACTCGGAGTAACTCACCCTGCTCAGCACGAATATTGATCAACTGCATTTTATATTCCCATAAATACACTGGAAAGCAGCTTATGTATTCAATAATACTTCATGATAAGTTTTTTTTTCAGAGGAGTGGACTTGCACTTGACACCCTGGCAGATCCAACTTTCCAACAAGATAATGCCCGATCACATGTTGCAAGAGTCACAATAGACTTCTTTCTACATAATGATGTCACATTGTTACCATGGCCACCAAGATCTCCCGACTTATCCCCAATTGAGCACGTGTGGGATATGATGGGTAGGAGATTGCTCAATTTGCAACGTCCTCCTCAGACTCTAGAAGCACTTCGAGAGGATTTTTTGGTTGCCTGGAATGAGATACCACAGGAGGACATTGACCACCTGATCAGAAGCATGCCTAGGCGCGTTGGAGAATGCGTAGCACATCAGGGTGCATCCACACATTATTAAATGTCAAAGGTCTTTAAAGCAGTGCAATCATTTTGAAATTTTTATCATTTACTTATTATGCTTCATTAAGTACTTATACAAAATTTTATTAAAATAAAACCATTTAAACTGGGTGTTCGGATTTATATGTCACTTAGTATATATACATACTATAAATATCTATAATGAATATTTGATCAATATATAAAAAATATATTTATTAAATATTAAAAAATATGTCGCTACAAATATTTAACAAACATTTTTTTTAAATATTTAATGCTATCGGGGGTAATATAAGGTAACTAGTTTCTTAACACAGTTTAGGCCCATATCGTCAGTCGTCCCTACAATTGTAGGGCGCGTTTATGGCCTCCTTGATTGTCATACTCCTTTCTTCCTTCAAAACGTTTTAGATTACACGTGTCCCGTGTCAGCGTCAGCGCTCTCCTATTGTGAAGATATGTTTTCTTTTTAAATTGTAGGAAATTTCAGGCTGATAAAACATGATATAACTCAAAAGCAAGCACAATTTGATGCAAATAGATGATTGTGACATAACCTCAAAATAGAGTTCTGACACGGAGAAATAGAAAACTATGACAATCAAGGAGGCCATAAAGCCGCCCTACAATTGTAGGGACGACTGACGGTATGGGCCTTAGTCGGTATAAGTGCCTTTTACCAGTAAATAATGCACTCACGAATAATAAGGCAGGCGCTCTCAATGACACTTAATTTCACTTCCCGGATATTATAGAACAATTAGGGAAGTTTTGAACCGGTAATTTGATGCTTTACATCCTCTATTAAAAATATTCCCTTTTTCGAACTGCGTAATTCCTTCGATATGTTGACTGAACGAAAACAGTGCATAAAAGAACAAAGAGCACTGAAATATGTTAGTTAGCGCGCGCCTAATATGCAACTTTTGACATGTTTTAACGCAACTCGGCACGGGTTTCCCTGGTTGTAATTGCTTTGACATTGTTCAATCAAAATTAGAGGGTTTGCGTTTGAGAAAAAGAACTTTCATTTTTGGGAGACCTTAATGGACACGGGCGTGACTTCCATCCCCCATGCAAGGTGTAAGACAGCTAATTAACATAATGAGTGGACAGTAGAGTTGAGCATGGCATGAGTCGGTAGAATAAGGGAGGTACTCAAAAGGTTTTTCCCAAAAATGGGATTGGCCCCGACAACCCAGTTGTATCGGTAAGGAAGGACAACTCCCCTGTCGTTATGTCACCTAGTAAGTAGTTTTGAAATTATATTAACATTGAAACCGTCGTTGAGTTGTATATGTAATACCTCGTAGTAAAAGAGAAAACCTCAGTACACTTGTGACGTGAGTTTGGTGTCCTCTCATGTTCATCATTCTATCATCGTCAACACTAGGTTCACTACTGTTCCATCGATTTACAGCTACTCCACAAAAAGACGGACTTAACTCTATAATACTGATACTGTGGATTTCACCAGGATTGTCAAATCAACAGTCCGTCATTCTCCACATATAGGGCAACAGTCGGTTAAATAAAGTGAATGAGCTTCAAGTTCCAAACAACAAATTTTAGCAACCAATAGCTATGAAATGTTGGAAACAAAACATTGTCAACGTATGAGATGACAGCTTGTCATTGAAACGTCACCAGCTTATTGAATATTAAGAAATTACTTACAATTCAGTCAAAATTTAACAAAGGGTTAGATTTTTGAATAAATTTCATGTTTTTTTTTTATATTGTAGATTGTTTATTCATGTTTATATTATATTCTTGCATTGTTATGCAATTTTACTGATTTAACATCACCTAGCGTGTGTTTTTTTTTCTAAAAACCTCTTGCAAATAGCCATTAAGCACCTAGTTGATGATAGACTCTACCACAAATTTCATAGATATATATCGTTTCCAAACATTCATTCATTTACTTGCCGTTCATCAGTACTATTATGGTTTAAACCGGTCCCACACGATGTGGCAAGTGCCTTACAATGTTGGTCACATGGCCATTCACCACTCCGTGTGGAAGAGCGCTGACGGATTGCATGTGTCCAACGTTCGCCACATGGCACGTTCGGGGTCTTGTCGCTAAATCTGACCCGCGTCAAAGGATGTTACAACGTTGGAAGCATGGTTCGTTATGTTCCCACACGAGATGTCATGTGTTTGATGGTTTTAGGTTAGACTCAGTAGCGGCGATTTACCTGTTTGCTGTGATTGTGGTGAAGTAGTGGTATGTGGGAAGTATTTTGAATTAAATACCTACATACCTATTCATAATAATGTATGTTCTGTAACTAACTTTTGAGGAGAATGAATTAAATTAGTATACATACAAAGATGTCAGAACAACACTTTTTTCATATTGCTAATATTTTGTACGATTCGCAGTTGAGTTATGGCTGGCCTAAGGATTTGTATTTTAGTAAATTATAAATTAACAAGTACAGTTGTTTCGTTATAATGGCCTGTTGCAATGCCAGACTAGTAGAGAAATATATTGACTTGCATTTCATAAGTAACGAAAACTATTAAATAAATGATAACTCTCAAAGTACTATCAGGATTTTGATGAAAATTTGACCCCAGTTTACTACTATGAAAATGACGAAAAAGCTCTGCAGTTTTTGAAAATTGGGGCAGTGGCGGCGGAGTTATCGTCGAAAAACAAACAAAAAGCGGTCAAACTTCGTTTTCCGACATTTCTAATGCTTCTGACAGACTTAAGTTTTGGTCGCTGAAGACAGATCTTAAATTATTTTTTCGGCGCTAGAAAAAATTGTTTCATCGTTCATGTGTAATTTTTCCTTCAGTTGTAAAGGTTTAAGCGCGACACTGACACCGATAATAGACGTTGACACCACCTTGCGTCGAACGTCCGAGACTAAAAAGTTCATCCCATCGTCTAGGAGACACACTTGCCAATTGTGGGGTGCCGAACGTTGTAAACAACGTTGTATTCAACGTTGGAAGCATCGTGTGGGACCCGCATTAGATTGATATTCCCACAAAACCATTCAGGATTTTTGATATCCATACATCCATGACGTTGAATATTTTTCGTTGTTCAGGAAGTGAAAAAACATCGACACTATATTTACAGCGATTAAGAAATACCCAAATATATGTCGTAAAGCTACCAGCAAACCTAAAACCTGCAAAAAACTAGAATTTGCAATAACTTTCTTATTTCACTGAGAACATATTCTAGGTTATATTTATATTGACATTATTTGAATAACAGCTGATTATTAGTTGCTTACGAACTGACGATTTTCTGACCTAAGTTAAAGTTAGCTTCTGAGCTAAGTTGTTGATCGTAATCGTAAGCATGATTTCAAGAGGAACGTACCATACCTATCAACTGTCAAAGAGCGAATAATAAGATAATAATCAGTGTATATGTTTTGTGGTGTATTATTAATGATAAACTTCAATTCGTGTCCCCCCATCATTAATCACTAGATAGAGACTATGGAAAATTACAAACTTGAAAGATATCTAACCTCAATTCAAAAACGTCGTGTTTGGCAAAAACTTACACCAGCTAAGATAACTCAGGCAAAAACCCGGGTGTCTTAACAGCGGGAAGGTGGGAGGTAAGAGTCTAACTAAGTTGATACGTCAATTCTTGGTCCCAGTGGAGTAAGCTGAAATACACTCTACTGTGCTTTATAAGACTATACGTGGATTTTTTTCCCAAAATCGTTGTACAACAGTTGAAAAAATGCAAATGAAAATTTAAAATTATTTCCATGACGCCCACAAATAGCTCCGTCGCCGTCGGTACCTCGGGTTATACATCCTGACAGTAGGGATGTTCGATGCGATCCTATTAGAAGTATCGATACTTTTGCTTCCCATATCCGATATTTTGGATCGATATTTTTATATACGAAAGAGTGACTAACTTCTGATTACTTTTCTTCTTTGTTTCCTTCCACTGGATATTGATAATTTTGTAACAGGAACTTCGTCCGGGAATCTCGTTACATATAAATAGCGCAGTCCGGTTCAGATGAGTAACCGCATAACAAAATGACTACTATCAGTAACTAGTAAATCATTAAATTAAAGTAAATACTTAATCAAACAAAAAAAATAATAATAAAGGTTGGCCCATGCGGAGAATCTGACAAATATACAGACGCATTTACTGGCAGCTCAGTTTTTTTTAAAAAACGCTCAGACCCGTCGATTTTGTTTTCGAGGGGGACACAAATTTGGCAAAAAATCACGTTAACACGTGCGCCCCCTGGGTGGAGGTGACACCAACCCTAAAATCTTAAATGCAAAGGGGGGTCGAGTGATACCTTATCTTAAAGGTCTTCCAATTCCCTTTATAATAATATAAAATTAATGTACTTCAGTTCAGTAGTTTTGAAGATTTATTGATTTAAAGCTTAAAGTAGACTTTAATAGGTACATCAGATTAGTTTGTACTACTTTCAGAAGAAATTTGACTAAAAGAATTTGCTTAATAAGTGAATGTTTTTCTTCACTACGCCCATGGTTTGTTTATCATTTTGTTGTTGAAAATAGCTATTGGAGCGTTTTTTTTGTGACAAAAAAGTTATTTCTTGAAGAAAGATA
This sequence comes from Acanthoscelides obtectus, assembly GCA_963669975.1. Lineage (NCBI taxonomy): Eukaryota > Metazoa > Arthropoda > Insecta > Coleoptera > Chrysomelidae > Acanthoscelides > Acanthoscelides obtectus. The sequence continues at coordinate 74,638,399 of CAVLJG010000010.1, forward strand.
AGGAAATATCTCGTACTGATTTTAAATAGGAATTTAGTACATAGTTTGCGATTGATTTGACCAAACTTTGTTGCTAAAATAACTTGTAACGCTTTATTACATAAATTAACCATGGTATATTCCACAGCAGAAATAGTCGAAATTATCGAAATGTTTTTCGGAAATTATCAGTGCGCTAATAGAACAACAGAAATATTTAATGAGCAACATGAGAACAGTAACGTGCATCGAAAATATATTCTAGAACTTGTAGCTAAATTTCGGAAAACTAGGAGAGTCGCCAATAAAAAACGCAACATTGAAAATCCCATAATGAACGAAGCAATGGAAGTGGGGGTTTTAGGGCAAGTTTATGTACATCCTACGTTAAGTACTCGCAAATTGGAGACTGTGTGTGGTGTTAGTCGACGTGCTACTGTCCAACGGATGTTAAAGGCCCATAGTTTTCATCCGTATAAAATTCACCTGCTACAAGTATCTACTTAATGAAGACGATTTTGATCGGCGACTACAATTTTGTGAAGATATGAATGAACGAATTATACACGATAAACATTTTCTATTCAACACTTGCTTTTCCGACAAATGTTCCTTTTTTTTTAAATGGCGTAGTAAATTGCGAATAGGTTGATGTTCCACAGAATGGTGCCGCACCACATTACGCATTACGTGTTTGACAATATTCAGATCAAACGTTTCCAGATCGATGGATTGGTAGAAGAGGTACCATTGCCAGTGCCTTCAAATTACTCCTCAAATATTGCAAAATGTGCGGCAACGTTTTGACCAAAATCTTGATTATTGCATGGAGAGTCATGGTGGCCATTTTCAACATTTACTTGCCTAACGGGTCAGTTCATTCTTCATTTTTAAATTTTGCTGAAAAAGGAATTGATCTCCATAAATGATGATGTATTAGTTTTATTTAAGCTTTAAATCAATAAATCTTCAATACTACTAAGCTGAAGTACATTAATTTTTTATCAATATAAAGGGAATTGAAAGACCTTTAAAATAAGGTATCACTCGAACCCCCTTTCCATTTAAGATTTTGGGGGTGTTGTCACCCCCGCTTAGGGGGCTGCACGTGCTAACGTGATTTTTTGCCATAGTTGTGTCCCCCTCGAAAATAAAATCGACGGGTGTGAGCGTTTTTCAAAAAAAAAACTGAGCTGCCAGTAAATGCGTCTGTTTCGTTTTCGATGTGCCACCCTGTATATTGGGAGATATAAAATATTATGGCGATGAGATCTAGAATTCACTGCTCAGTGTATTGTCGATATAATTTAGAAAGTCAAAATGGGTATATAGAACTTATCTTGAACAAAAAGTCTATCACATAAAAGATATACTGGATTTAAAACAGCAAATCTATACAGAAAATTAGCGCTAAAGTTGTAATGGAGTTATAGTTGAGTTACAAATATTGCAGTTCAGAAAACATTAGAGATATATAGAAGATACAGAAATTCAAAGAATATGGAACTTTCCAGATATATTCCAAGTGTAATAGATTTTGTCATAATATTAAAGCTTTATAACTTAACAAGAACGTATGAGTATCACCCACAGTTCAGTCCTGACGTTGAACGCGATCGCGCGCGGAAAACAACACGGCGAATTACCAATAGAGAGTGGTGTTATACATATAAATACATAGGAGAAATTCCTTCCTTTTTTCCTCAACCGTTTGTACAACTGAAGATAATAACTATTATACAGTTTAGTGTGTAATGCCCACGGATAATGATCCCCCTGATGGGGGATCAACTGATATGGACATCTCCTCCATAGGAGGAGGCAGCAACAATGGAGTAGACAGCCGTCAAGGAGTTAGTCTGAATACAAGTATCGCAACCGACACTACGTCAGATAAGTGCACTGTTTTTAATTTGCAAAAACCTAAGCAATATTCAGATTCTATTTATGTATTTGTTGAGAAAATAAATACTGAAAATATTGGTACGCTACACCCAATGGCCATAGGCCATATATTTCATAAAAAACTGAACATTCCAAACATTGTCAACATCGAAAAAGTAGGTAGAAATAGAATCAAGGTTCAGGTAAAAAGTTTGAAGGACGCGAATCGTCTAATCTCTGGGCGCTGAAGAAAGACATTAAACGTAAACAGTGATCAGCACGTGAACAGATCCCTCGAAAGCATCCACGGATATACTCCAGTCACTTTAGGTCTAAACATCCTCGGCAGTGTATTTCTAGTGAATCCACAGACCCTTTTTCGTGTCATCTTGAGACTAGAAAAAGGATGACTGTTAAAATAAGTTACCTTGATCTTTCATGAGCTCCCAGTACAAAACATCATCGATATATTTTTGATGTAGGAACAACAAATTGGTTTAGAAAACATCCACTTTGAACCTAAATTGACTTGAGTAACATCGATCTACAGACAAATTCAAGGTCACTAGCAGTCGTCGGCGCTCTACGAATCTGCACAGGTTTGGACTTGGAAACGTGATTGTAGATGACACGACAGGCATCTAACAGTTAATTCACGCACAGGATTGCATTGCATACGCATTACGCATTCAGTAGCGTATACTCGTTTTTCGCGAGTGGAACGTTTTGTTTATATATTGCCTAAGATACGATGTCTGACACAGATACAGCCGACGAAGTGGTTGACATCAGCGCAACCCCACCCAAAAAAAGGGCTAAGAAGCTACATTTAAGTGCAAATGAAAAACAAATAATATTAAATATATACAAAAACCAAACCCGATTTGGTCGTGGACGAAGTTATATGTAAGGTAGCACATATTTCTGGAGTATGTCGGTCCAGTGTTTATAGGATCATTAAGGAATATAGGAGCACTCACTCACTTTCTGAGCCAAAACCGTATCCTGCAAGAAAAAGGATAACGGACGGAGTAGATGACTTTGACAGAACTGCCATCAGGAGGAAAGTGCATAATTTTTTCTTCCGAAATGAGATACCTACAGTAGATAAGATATTAAGATTAGTTAATGCTGATGAGGATCTTCCATCATTTAAAAGAACCACATTCCGAAAACTTTTGAAGGAACTTAATTTTCGATTCTTGAAACGGGGAAGAAACAGTATGTTAATAGAGAAAGAAGAAATTGTTGTGTGGAGAAGGGAATACCTTAGGAAGATTCGGAAGTTTCGCGATGAAAAAAGAAAAATTTACTATTTGGACGAAACGTGGGTGAATGCTGGACATACTCAAGCGAAAGTTTGGGTCGACAAATCAGTAACATCATCAAGGCAGGCTTTTCTAGACGGTCTTTCGGCTGGATTGAAAAATCCTGCAGGTGAGCTCCTTCATCTATCCGGCAATTTAATTTTGATACATTCGGGCAAATAATATGCTGTGATAGCAGATAATGTGTGATATTCTCCAAAAATGGTGCATTCGCAGTGTAGTCATTAGGAAAAAAACTTCGACCCTCTTTTAAGCGTTATTTTGAAATTTATTATCATTTTTGGGTGCAGTCAATTTGCTTTGAATGGGTTTTGAGAAGTTGCAAACTTCAATTTTCTACGTTTTTCAGTTTTTGATCAGCATTCCGTGACTCTTAAATTCAGCTAAATGAACTCAATTGCCTCATTCCTTCAAATTTAATCAATCCATAGTGTAAGGAATAATTTATATCCAGGAAAAGGCAAACGGCTGATCATTTGTCACGTAGGTAGTGAAGACAGCTTTGTTCCCGAAGCACTGTGGGCCTTTGAATCAAAAAAGACAGGGGACTATCATGAGGAGATGGACGGCAATTCCTTTGAAAATTGGTTCTCCAAAATGTTACTAAAGCTGGAGAATAACGCTGTTATTGTACTGGATAATGCCCCCGTACCATTCTAGAAAAATAGAAAAAATTCCCACAATGGCAACTAAAAAAGCAAACATACAACAATGGCTGGCCTCAAAACAGATCGATTTTGATGAAACAATGGTCAAGAGTGAATTAATAAGTATAGTCAATAGACATAAATACAAATACGATTTTAAAATGATCGACGAAATGGCCAAAAAACAAAATAAAACTGTCTTGAGACTGACACCCTACCATTGTGAGCTGAACCCTATTGAGCTGATTTCGGCCAACATAAAGCAATACGTGGCGTCGAATAATAATACTTATAAATTTTCTGAAAGATCTCTTTCACATCGCAGTCAATAGAGTTACGGCAGAGGAATGGAAAAACTGTATCCGCCACGTTCGGGAGAAGGTTGAGGTCAAAATGTGGGATTTGGACAATGTCATCGATACCCAAATTGAACCTCTGATAATTCATTTAAACGATTCAGAAGATTCAAGTTCCTCTTCTGAATGAGTGCGCGCAGCTTACTTACTAATAACTAAAAAGTGTAGTTAACTCATTTGTGAATCTCTAACTGAAATTTACTGTAAAAGATAATAATTATCTTGTATGAAATTTTTGATGACTACCCATAATATCTTGATGCAGTCCTGTAATGTCTCCTGCGCCTAAACACTCACTCACGAGCAATATGCGTGTATTTGTTTGGGTTTAGTTTCTTTCTTCAGCGCCTAGAGTATAGTTACTAACCAGTCACTAAAAAATGAAAATTTAAGAGCATTTATTCCCAGTAATTTACTACTTAGGAAAGCAGTGATAAAGAATGTTGATACTAGTTTTGACGAAAAATATTTATTTGAAAACTTTTTGTCTCCTGTAACTATCATTGAGGTAAAAAGATTAAAACGTAAGGTAGAAATTGATGGGAAGGCCGCCTATATTCCCAAGCAATCTATTATAGTGACCTTTGAAGGCAACATTTTACCCTCCTACATTTCTTTAAACAGTGTCCTTTGCGAAGTAGAGCCGTTTATATACAGAGTGGTCCAATGTTACAAGTGTTTGAGATATGGGCATGTTACAAAACAATGCAGGAGTTCATCGGCCCTATGCATTAATTGCGGCAAAATAAAGGATTCGGAGCACAATTGCAGGGATCGCCAGGATAACTGTTGTGTTTATTGCAAGAACAGCGATCACAAGTCAACATCCAAAAATTGTCCATCTTATATGGAACAGGAAAAAATTAAGAAAATCATGGCCGAACAAAATCTGACGTTCCTGGAGGCTAAAAAAAAACTCGGTAATACATATTCCTCCATATTAAATTCAAAAAATCGTTTTGAAGTTTTAGGCCAAATGCCGAATACATAATTTCCTCCTCTCCCTCCAAAAGAACCCTCACACAGCCAATCAGCAAACCCCTCACGGTCGCAATCAACAAATTCTTCTCATACAGTCACGCAGCGAATAGCTAGACCCCCATCTCAGCAAGAAAAGCCAAACAAAAAACGAAAAGTTGTATCCCCTATTAATGATTCCCACATTCCGCCCATGTTCCCTTTTTCATTTGGCCCCAGTAACCCCCAACCCGTTAGAGAAACAGACACAACAGAAATCCCTGATGAGAGGTTTCTGGAGACCCTATTCAAAACATTACAACTTATACTAAGTAAAGTAAAATCATTTGAGGAATTGGCTAATATTGATATTACTTATGTGACGAATATCTATAAAGATAGCTATCCTCCAAATGAAGAGCCCAGTGACCAAGATGAATACTAAATTGAAAATCATACAGTGGAATGCTAGATCTGCAGTAGCAAACAAACACAGGCTTGATCAATTTTTGTTCAATAACAACATAGATATTGCTCTGATTTCTGAAACCTGGTTTAAACCAGGTTTTAATGTGATATTCAAAGGATACTCTATTATCAGGAGTGACAGGCATGACGGAAAGACCGGAGTTGCGATATTTGTCCGAAACACTCTGAAATTTAAAGAAATAACATGTAGACCTCGCCCCAATTACGTGCAAGTATGCGGTGCAGAGGTTCAAGTTGCAGATTCGCTTCGCCTGTCTCTTCTATCTATGTATGTCCCTCCTAGTGCACATATCCGCACGAATGAATGGATTGATTTGCTGTCTTCCTTCGGTCAGGATACAATTGTAGGGGGCGATTTCAATGCCCACCATAGTTTGTGGGGCTCCTACAAGCAGGACCATAATGGGTGCTCTCTTGTGGAAGCACTAAACTCTATAGACTTGGTATTGATGAATGATGGGTCATCTAATAGATTGCATAACAATGGTCTAAATTCAGTTGTAGATTTAACTTTTTCTTCCCCGGACCTAGCTAACATTATTGAATGGAAAACCCATGTTGATACCCTAGGATCAGATCATTACCCTATCCTCCTAGAGATGAAATCCCCTACATCACATTCCGCTTATGAAGTAACTCCAAAATACACATGGAATACCCACAAATCCAATTGGGATCATTTCCATTCACTTGCAGACAATTATTTCTCAAACTCTCATCCGAATTTCCAGGATATAAATGACAAATATCAGTTTTTTATTCAAGGCATTAATGAGTCCGCCCGTAGCTCAATCCCTCGATATAAACCCTTCACAAGACAAAATAAGACACCTGCTCCTTGGTGGGATCGAGAATGCGATGAAGAAATTAATAAACGAAAAAATGCGCTTGCACAGTACAAGCAGATATCCAGCGAAGCCAACTTCATTGCTTGTAAGAGAGCAATAGCACACACAAAAAGACTACTAAAAAGCAAAGCAAAAACGCATTGGAAAAAATTCTGTTGCAACTTAAATAAAAACACCCCAAGCACCGAGCTTTGGTCTCAGGCTAAGAAAATGCAGAGAATGCAAGTCACTCATAGGAAATGCAATAACTTGGATTGGGAAGCAAATTTCCTAGACAAAATCGCTCCTGCTTCGACCACATCACTCTTTCCAGAGATTCACCGTAGTCAAAACCCTGAAACCCTGACTGACAATATCTTCAGTCATCCCATTACTGTCACTGAACTTGAATATGCGCTAAAGAACTCAAACAATTCGTCCCCTGGCTGGGACAACATAACATACTCAATGTTATGGCACCTACCTTTGAATGCAAAGCAGCTATTACTAGAACTTTACAATGAGGTATGGTTAGAAAACGGAGACATTGAAGACTGGCGAAAAATAATTGTTGTGGCCGTTCTCAAACTGGGCAAAGATCCAAATTTATATGAATCATACAGACCAATATCCTTATTATCGTGCATCCTTAAGACTCTCGAAAGAATCATAAAGTACAGACTAGAATAGTTTCTCTACGGAAGAAATTTACTCCCGAAGTCACAATTTGGTTTCAAAAAAGGATATGGTACCTTAGATGCTGTAGGGAATGTAGTTACAGATATCCAAAACTGCTTCTCAAGGAATGAATACTTGGGAGCTGCATTTTTAGACGTCAAAGGAGCATATGACTGCGTCGACCTGTTCATGCTAAAAGACAAGTTAGAAGATATTCTGGTTCCAAGTAATACTTGTCGGACTATCATAAAGCTCTTTCTAAACAGAACAATATTTCTCAGATCCAAAACCAACTCACTTCTGGGCCATAGAGAAGTATCAGTAGGCCTTCCTCAGGGATCAGTTTTATCACCAGTCCTGTTTAACATATATACTAGAGATATCCACGTAGTTAACCCAACATACAATCTCGTACAGTATGCTGATGACTTTGTCGTTTACCTAGATAAAAAAGGATTCCAATCATGCAAAGAATCTCTATTAAGCGCTATAACTTCGATAACAAGTCAAATGAACACATTGGGATTCAGCCTATCACCACACAAATCATCCATAGTATTCTTCTCACGGCACAATATTCCTCCAACAGGTGATGTAGAAATCAGGGGCTCTCGATTTTCAGTAACAGAAACAGTGGAGTACCTTGGAGTTGTCCTTGACCATAAACTAACATGGTATCCTTTCATTGACAAAATAGTTACGAAGTGTTAAAAAGATATTAATTTCCTGAAGATGATTCGACGTACGTGGTGGGGAGCAGATCCTGATACAGCTTTAACATTCTATCGCTCATACATCAGATCGATCATCGATTATGGATGCACTTTGTATGGTTCTGCTAGTCATAAAGTCTTACAAAAATTGGATACACTACAAAACAGTGCATTGAGACTTTGTTTGGGCGCAATGAGGTCAACTCCAATTGAACCCCTCAGAGTAGAATGCCTTGAACCACCTCTTCAGCTAAGGAGACAATTATTGGCAAAAAAACAACTTATCAAGTCAGAAGTAAAGCAAGACCATATAATAAAAAAAATAAGCACGTTAAACTCTCATGACCTCACCAATAAATATTGGCAGAAAAAACAATCACCCCCCCCCTTTGTGAAGCATTTAGGAATTCCAGAATAGAGATAGATAATTTATCTAAATACCAATCATCCCGGAATTCTCAAGAATTTTTCATTTCCCTCGAGAAACACAACTTAATCTTACCAAACTACATCCCCTCTACCGAAGAAAACTGTCTTAGAGAACTGTTGAATCCTTATCCAGAATACGTTAAAATCTATACTGACGCTTCTAAGGACAGCAAAGGAACAGGTTGTGCCTTTATTGCACAACCCAGTGGACATTCATCAAAACTCAAATTGAACAGTCTGACATCTATATTCACAGCTGAAGCCATTGCTATTCTCAAAGCCTTAGATTCCAAGGTAATTATCAAAGGGATTATAATATCAGACAGTCTGTCAGTCTTGAAAAGTATAGCTAAGCCAGTCGACATAAATAACCCTTATATTAACCCATAGATCTTGAAAATAAAGCAGTTTCTTCATAAACTAAATGCCAAAAACTACAAAATAAAGTTGGTATGGGTAAAAGCCCATGTCGGAATTAAGCTCAATGAGAGGGTTGATAGATTGGCTAGGGAAAGCATTACTTCTGGAGAAATCTTGGACCACCTTCTTCCCATAGATGAATATATTCATTTGCAAAAAAAAACAAACGAGAACTCATTGGGAAACAATATGGGAGAAATATAAAAACTCAAGAATAAATAGATATGTATTAATACAACCCGAAATCCCTAGATACACTTGGTTTAGTAAATGCAAATACAACAGAAAAACCTTAACGACACTGATAAGGATCAGATATGGACACGCATGTTACCCAGAGCATCTAAATCGGATTGGCGTACTGGACACTGACCTATGCACAAGATGTAATGAAATTGGAAATCTCGACCACCTATTCTTCGGTTGTCAGAACAATAGGAATCAATCTCTGCGACTAATAAACAGAGTAATAGACTTAAATGTACTGACTCCTTTTAACCTCATACATTTATTATCCCTAAATAGAAAGGAGATCTACGACAGCCTGGCTGAATTTATCCATTCAATCAATGTAAACCTATAATCACCTCACATACCCTTGTTTCCTCCCTATTTGTTATATCCCTCCTCTTACCGTGGTCTACCTGTGCACGTGTAAGAAGTCGCCCTGACCGACCCCTGAGGCGTGAAGAAGTGTCCTCTGTGAAGATCCCTAGCATCATCCCACTATAACAGTAGACTTCCAGTTTGGAAAAACATGAATGCAAAATCAAACCGATGATCCATCATTCATATAATGCTTAGTGACTGGCTGCATGAACACCTAGTTATAATGCCAAAAAAAAAAAATGAGTATCACCATACTTCCACTCTTCTCTTCAAGATGAAGTTCTATTTATTCTCAAGAGTAGACCCAACATGTTAATTTCTGAGTAGTTGAAGTTTTTTTCGATAACAGTAACTTCACAAGAAAGACAACATAGAAGTATTTCATCTCATCATGTAATTGGTTTTGAACCGAGTATGAAGATCCATAATGTAGAAGAAATATATCTCCAGATATGTATCACTTTGCATGTATGCATGAAATTCTAGCGTCAAACCAAGGAACGGCAGAAAACTACGACAACCATCGTAAAAGAGGTACTTTCATTTTTCTGTAGAGTATTTACGAGAACGAGGTAGGAACACGTTCAGCTAACTAGAATTAAATTTTGAGATCATACTTTAAATGCATAATTTGTGAGAATTGTTGAGAAATTAAGTCAGCGAGTTACTACAACGGAGGAACTCGAGCAAAGAGTCGAAGTAACGCAAAAAAAGAGTAAAGAGTAAGTACTTTCAACAATAAGTACTGAATAATACGAAATTGAGCTTTTTAAACCAAGACTAGATGCATAGATAGAGACGATAAATCACTCTGCAGAAAGAGGAAATGCTTCGCGCTAGCTCCTGTCTGGTTAGGGAACTAGGGAGAAATGTAGTATGAAATTTGAATTTTTTTTTTTAATCGTGAGATATATCATAGATATTTAACACCCTCGTACATTCAGACTACAGTCTTATCATATCAAATCCAATGGGTCTTGGAAAATAATCTTGACATCAGATGATAGGAATACGAGAGACGTACATATGATCGCTACCAGAGAAATTATTGAGTCAGAAAAGCGAGTCTAGATCATCTTGCAAGTAAACTTTTCGACATAAATACTTAATTGAAGAAATATGTCTTTGTAAGGTGACAACAAAAGAGAGATTTGATTAAGACCGATGATAGTGCTTATATATTGAAAGTATCTGATAAGACAAATTAGAGTCACTTGGTTGTAAAATACATGTAGGGAACCAAATTAATAAGAAGAAATCATGGTACACAAAGTCAATTATATAGTCATAATTACGAGTAATGCACCTTAAGTTGTCAGACAGCCACTGATGGAAATGGTCTAATTTAATGGGTAAAAGTCAATAAATGTTATCCATAAATTTTGATTTACATCCACTCTATTTTTTTAGATTCATTAAAGTTAACGATCATGAATAAGGAAAATGTCTGTTGAAACATATGATCAAATATGATTTTTCAACATGTCTTGTAAACCTACGTTCGGTAACAAAAAAAATTTTTTGAGACATTGGAATAGCCGATAATTGCAAATTTCGATAAACTTGAAGTAGAGTAAAATCCTAGGCATTAACGAGGCTCCTACAATCACGAGCTCCATCTGCTGAGGTAACGGGGGGGTGAAAAGGAAACGATGGTGGGCTGGTCTTAGACGGCCGTCGGCGCTACTTTAAAAGAGGAAAGGATGACTGCGGGTGCGTACCGAGGTAAATTTTTATAATAACAGAGTCGGATTTCGATTAGCGATCTAGCCTGTAAATCGTTTCCTATTTGGGTACTCAGCAAGTGATCATTTAGTATTGTTCTACCTTTGTTATTGTGTTGTTGTTGAATTGTTGTGCTATAGATACTCTTGTTGGTGTGATTGTTCTTGAGTGCCTTTTTTATCAAGGTTGATAATGGACAATAAAAGGTCATATGCAACAATTTTGATTACGAATGCAGTGAGTTTAATTCATGATGAGGACAACAATAATTTGGGGCAGTTCAACTCTATAATCGCAAAATACATTGGGGTAAGCGAATAAATTATTGCAAGAAGAGGTCATACCGTGGAGGATGTGCTGCAGCTGTAGTGAGCCACAATACCGAGCGGCCTGTCTGTGTGGTCCAAATACATTTGCGTTCTAAGCTTAGTCCAACCTCGCGTATCACTAAGATGGAACAAAGACTCAAACGCAAGAATCATGGAAAGATACTCAGACCAAAAAAATTGATATAAAAATAACTAACAATTCGGATACCAATTCCAAAGAAAATGAATAGTTTTATGTCGAATTCAGTCAAAAACCTGACATTAACTACATTGATTCGGAGGTTGCTAAGCGAAAATTTTCAGGGAACCTTAAAAAAGTGACGACGAGATTTTCCAGATCGAACAAGTCACCAAATCACAGGACTGTACTTTGTGGCGTCTTCAACGGAGAATAAGGTTGACAGCGTCTCGATTGTAATTTTAAAGTTCCACGCTAAATTCCCCTATACTTGACTGGAGTGATATCCGAATTTATTATTCCCTACTGTCGGTTACTTAAATTTCCTCTAATCACTGGGATCAGAAACTTCTCAATAACAGAACGTGTTTCACTGATTTCAACCCCCCCTTTTTAAGCAGTACAATTTTTTATGTCAACGATTAGGAACCCTGAAACCTCAAAAACGGAGTTTCAGCAATTGTTACTTTTTCTTTTTTGCCTATAGCATCGTTGCCACTGAAGTAGAACTACAAAGCTTTGGCATACTAGTGTGGAAATCCGAGCGATAATTTCTAAATTGATGATGAGTGATACAGTTTTTCGTGATGTAGATGTCATATGACTTAAAAAAACAAAATCTCATTTTAGAAATTTTTCGCAATGGCGTGGGAAGTAAAACGGCTTTAAAATCGAGGAGTATCAGCAATCGCGATTGTGAGTACCTATTTGCAGAACGAGTTATTTACGCTATATTATATGAAATAGAACCTGAATACGTCCTTTCCTAGTCCGTACATTGCGCCGCAACGCTTGGGTTGGCAGCACGTAGCAGTAGACAAGATCCCGTTTTTTCAAGAGATTATGAATTTCCAAATCTCTAATGTCAATATCACTAGGGCTAACGGATATTCTTCCGTTGAATATAAATCAGTGGCTCTGAAAAAAAGCGTTTTTGAAGAGATTATGAATTTTTAAATCTATAATGACAATATCATTAGAGCTAACAGATAATCTTTTTTCATTGCAGATAAATTAGTGGCTCTGAAAAGAACCGTTTTTTTTTCAGGACATTTACTTCCTGATGAGTCCAGAGAGCACCCCTGGAATTGCGCATGGTGACCCCCGAAGCCTTGGAGCCACGCCTCCCAAGTCCAACCTGCAGCGGAACCTCGAATAACCGTCGTTATCAGTAGCGGTACTACAGTTAGGTCTTGGTTGGTACATCGACCTCCGAATAGGCGTCGAGCACCTAGGCAGTCCGTCTTCAAGCATCGCTTCATTCACCATCAGATCCATCTTCGAACTCAAGTCTGACTGCTCATGAAATGACGGCGGCCTCTATTTATATTGACCGGTTCTTACCTGGAGAGGGGATAAGTCCTCACGAAAGGCATAGACTCTGCCCCCTGCCGTCAAGCGCGCGCTGATTGGTCAGCTAGTTCATGTTTTTAGCTTCGCAGTCAATCACAACTGAAAGGAGATGTCAATCGATGACATCAAAGAGGATCTAGTGAGCCAAGGTATCGCAGACGCCGAGGTTCAGCAGATGACCACAAGGACCACCAAGAAGCCACTTCCGCTCTTCATCGTCAAGACGAAGCTGGCGGAAAAGCTTCTAGAGATCCAGAGGCTGGCCATGCTCACGGTCAGCTTCGAGAGAAAGGAAAAGTCCACCGAGCCCAGCCAATGCTACCGCTACCAGCGGTACGGACACACGCAGCGAAACTGCCGTCTCGCTGAACGGTGCGTAAAGTGTGGTGAGCACCACAGCAGCACCAACTGCAGTCTGCCGTCGCCGCCAACAGGGCAACGAAATGCCAAATGCTGCCTTTGAGGAGAAGGACACCCAGAAAACTACAAAGGATGTAGTAAGGCCCCGAGGAGAGCTGCTGCTGGACCTCTTACGCAGAAAAAGCGAAGAAAACCATGCCCACTTCTGCCCCAGCAGCCGCCCCTGCTACTGGAACTACTGCGCAGAAGCAACACGATGACAGACTGCTAGCTATGATGCAAGCCATCATAACCCGTCTAGATGCACTCGAGGCCAAGATGCAAGACAAGCATTAGACCAGTAATGACTACAGGTGAAAACGTGGAATCTCTACGCATTATCTCCTGGAACATCAACGGATTCAGGGCACGGAAACCAGAAATCCAGGAGATACTAGACCAGTACCAACCAGAGGTGATGGCCATCCAAGTAACGAAATTGTATGCTGCCCATAGTCTGACGTTCCCGCGGTACGAGACGTACCACTACGACAGAAGAGGCAGAGGTGGAGGAGTCGCATTACTCGTCAAACGTACCTTGACGAGTCATGTCCTCGACGACGCCGCAAACATCAATGGGGACGGAATCACGGTCCAGGTCCAACACAACCACCGTCCCTACAGAATCTCCCTATATGTGCCACCAGGGGAGGCCCTAGACGAAGATGACATCGCTGACCTCCTGAGAGGCCCAGGAGCACGCATAGTCATCGGAGATCTAAACTGCAAGTCTCCGGCATGGAACAACAACGTCGAAGACAGGAATGCAAGGCAGCTCCAAGAACACGTCGATGCCCTGGCGAGGGTCATCGTCGGTCCGGAGCAACCAACCTACATTCCATTCGGCCTTGGGCGACCTGCGGTACTGAACATGGCCATCCTCCGCAACATCAGAGAGGAGTTCGAGATAGAGACCCTGGTGGAAGGATCGTCGGACCACAATCCGATACTACTAACACTTGGCACAGGGTCTACAACTCGAGATAGCTTGAACACCAAACGGACGAACTGGAACCACTACAAATCCAACGTCCAAAGGAACATCATTCAAATTTCAACCATCCAATCAGCGGAGGAACTGGACAACGCAGTAGAGGAGCTGGAGAATGCTGTCCTGCGAGCGCACGAGGACAGCACCCGCTCCGAGACTACGGCAGTTCCTAGACACATAAATGGTCCAGCACCGCACCATATTAGGCACCTGATCAAGGAGAACAGAAGACTCAAGCGAGAACATCTCCAGCTGTTGTCAGAGGAATCGAGAGTGGCGCGAAACAGAGCATCGCTAGCTCTGAAGAACGCACTCGCGGAACTCCAAAACAGCAGATGGAATGCAGCCTGTGCAGAACTAGAGACCCAAGATGGTACGGTCTGGACTATGTAGTGAAAATTTCGACGTCAGCGCACCACGATCCCCACTCTTCACGGCCAACGCGGCTTGGTCTACTCCAGTGAAGAAAAAGCCGAAGCATTCGCCGATTCGCTAGAATCCGAATGCAGACTCAATCACCATGAAGACGAGGACGACAACCACGAGGAGGCCGTGAAAGTCGCAGCCGAAATCATGAGGAGTCGACCACCTGGCCAGGAGACGGATCACCCCTCCAGTCCAGAGGATATCCGTCTGATCATCCGCAGGTTGAAGGTCGGAAAGGCGCCGGGAAGGGACGGCATCAACAACAGGATGCTGAAGAACCTTCCCTCCAAAGGCATTGCTGCGCTCACCAACATCGCCAACGCCACTTTGAGACTTAACCACTTTCCGCGGCGGTGGCGGGAAGCCCAGGTTATAATGCTCACCAAGCCGGGCAAGGACCGGAAGTTGCCCCAGAACTACCGGCCCATCAGCCTGGTTTCCTCGATGGGCAAAGTAGTCGAGAAGGCTATCGCCGTTCGACTAGAGAAGCAGGCAGAAGAACTGCAACTTCTCCCCCCAGAGCAATTCGGCTTCAGATCCTTCCACAACACGGAACTCCAAGCGCTACGACTGACAGAAAACATCACCAGCAGCTTCAATCTCCAGGAGGCAACCATCCTCGTCCTGCTGGACGTGGAACGAGCCTTCGATCGAGTTTGGCACGATGGACTCATCGCCAAAATGGAAGCCGCCGGAATCGATGCGAACATGTGCCAACTGATCCAGAGCTATCTAACACAAAGATGGTTCACGGTGAAGATTGGAACATGCCACTCAACAAGACGACAGCTGGAAGCAGGCGTGCCTCAGGGGTCAGCCTTAGCCCCCTGCTCTACAACATCTATACTCACGACGTACCGAAGACAGCTGACACAATGCTGGCCCTATATGCAGACGACACTGCTATAGCCGCCAAGCATCGACGACCCGAGATCATCCGTAGGAGACTACAGGATGAACTGGACCACATCCAGAACTGGTGCGTGAAATGGAAAATCCGCATCAACGTCCAGAGACAGCAAGCAACGACGACACCGATTTCAGAGTCACCACCAGACGGAGGAAGCGGGTGCGAGTTTCCTCCTCCGAAGACGAGTCGATAAGGCAGCCAAGGATGCCAGCTGCCGCCACCAAGAAGAGTCCTAGAGCAGCCAGGACCATCGATGCGAACATGTGCCAACTGATCCAGAGCTATCTAACACAAAGATGGTTCACGGTGAAGATTGGAACATGCCACTTAACAAGACGACAGCTGGAAGCAGGCGTGCCCCAGAGGTCAGCCTTAGCCCCCTGCTCTACAACATCTATACTCACGACGTACCGAAGACAGCTGACACAATGCTGGCCCTATATGCAGACGACACTGCTATCGCCGCTAAGCATCGACGACCCGAGTTCATCCGTAGGAGACTACAGGATGAACTGGACCACATCCAGGACTGGTGCGTAAAATGGAAGATCCGCATCAACGTCCAGAAGATGCAGGCAATCTTCATCCAACGATGAAGGATTGCAAGACCTCTCGAAGCATCCATCTTCGACGAAGATATCCAGTGGAGCGACAAAGTCAAATATCTGGGGATCGTATTTGACAAGGCCCTCACCTGGAAAGCCCACATAGAAGCTGTCATCGCAAAGACCAGAGCAGCCATGGCTCAACTCTACCCATTACTGGGTAGACACAGCCGGATGCCGCTAGCGACCAAGCTACGGCTGATCAAGGCCATCGCCAGACCTCAGCTCGCCTACGCCTCCGCGGTCTGGGGGTACGCTGCCCCCAGCTACCGCAAGCGACTTGCTGCTCTAGAGATGAAGCTACTCCGGATCGCCACCAGTGCACCATCCTACGTAAGAAACTCAACCTTGCGTAGAGGCCTGCATTGGGACACCATTCACGAGTACATGAGGAAAAAAGCGGAGAAGACCTTCCAGAAAGCTCAGAACCACCGGAACGAGTAGCTACGATTCCTCATGGACTACGATCCGGACGAGAGGCCTCGCAACCGCAGAACCAGGTACCCTAGACCAAGGTCCCAGTTGGCACCCGCTAACTGGAACCTTGACTAGGAGACTAGGAGAACCCGCGGTTGCTCCCCCCCCACCACGGCGTAGATGCAGAGGACCAGGAACCACCGGGACCAGGACCAGGACCCGCCACGACCAGGACCCACCAGGACCAGGACCCTTCAGGACCAGGACCCTTCAGGACCAGGACCAGGAACAATATATAGGTAAGAGGACCTGAAACTCTCGATTTTTCGAAAACAAGAGTTTCAAGAGAACATAGCAGACCCTCTAGCGATGATCGATTAACGACATCGATAGAATGTGCGAGGTAAAGGGAACCAACCCGGCGTTCCCAGAGACTGAAACACATGAGGAGACGTTGTAGCAGACCGTAGGTCACGCACAACACATGGCCTACCGAGACGCTGATGAGTCGGGCCACGCGGAGGTTAGGGTTTAGTGGGTATTAGGTGGTCTCCTCAAGACAACCTGGAGTCCCACACACGCCGTAGCTCGGGCTATGGTATGGTGCGTAAACGCATTCCCCACTCACAAAAAGAAAAAAAAACTGAAAACAAGATAGTTGTAACCATTTACTTCCTGATGAGTCCAGAGAGCACCCCTGGAATTGCGCATGGTGACCCCCGAAGCCTTGGAGCCACGCCTCCCAAGTCCAACCTGCAGCGGAACCTAGAATAACCCTCGTTATCACTAGCGCTGCTACAGTTAGGTCTTGGTTGGTACATCGACCTCCGAATAGGCGTCGAGCACCTAGGCAGACCGTCTTCAAGCATCGCTTCATTCACCATCAGATCCATCTTCGAACTAAAGACTGACTGCTCATGAAATGACGGCGGCCTCTATTTATATTGACCGGTTCTTACCTGGAGAGGGGATAAGTCCTTACGACAGGCGTAGACTCTGCCCCCTGCCGTCAAGCGCGCGCTGATTGGTCGGCTAGTTCATATTTTTAGCTTCGCAGTCAATCACAACTGAAAACAATATAGTTGTAACCGTTTTTTTCAGAGATTATGAATTTCCAAATCTCTAATGTCAATATCACTAGGGCTAACGGATATTCTTCCGTTGAATATAAATCAGTGGCTCTGAAAAAAAAGCGTTTTTCAAGAGATTATGAATTTTCAAATCTATAATGGCAATATCATTAGGGCTAACAGATAATCTTTTTTCATTGCAGATAAATTAGTGGCTCTGAAAAGAACCGGTTTTTTTTTCAGGACATTTACTTCCTGATGAGTCCAGAGAGCACCCCTGGAATTGCGCATGGTGACCCCCGAAGGCTTGGAGCCACGCCTCCCAAGTCCAACCTGCAGCGGAACCTAGAATAACCCTCGTTATCAGTAGCGCTACTACAGTTAGGTCTTGGTTGGTACATCGACCTCCGAATAGGCGTCGAGCACCTAGACAGACCGTCTTCAAGCATCGCTTCATTCACCATCAGATCTATCTTCGAAATAAAGTCTGACTGCTCATGAAATGACGGCGGCCTCTATTTATATTGACCGGTTCTTACCTGGAGAGGGGATAAGTCCTTACGACAGGCGTAGACTCTGCGCCCTGCCGTCAAGCGCGCGCTGATTGGTCGGCTAGTTCATATTTTTGGCTTCGCAGGCAATCACAACTGAAAACAATATAGTTGTAACCGTTTTTTCAAGAGATTATGAATTTTCAAATCTATAATGACAATATCATTAGGGCTAACGGATATTCTTCCGTTGAATATAAATCAGTGGCTCAGAAAAAAAAGCGTTTTTCAAGAGATTATGAATTTTCAAATCTATAATGACTATATCATTAGGGCTAACAGATAATCTTTTTTCATTGCAGATAAATTAGTGGCTCTGAAAAGAACCGGTTTTTTTTTCAGGACATTTACTCCCTGATGAGTCCAGAGAGCACCCCTGGAATTG
This sequence comes from Acanthoscelides obtectus, assembly GCA_963669975.1. Classification (NCBI taxonomy): domain Eukaryota; kingdom Metazoa; phylum Arthropoda; class Insecta; order Coleoptera; family Chrysomelidae; genus Acanthoscelides; species Acanthoscelides obtectus. The sequence goes on from CAVLJG010000010.1 coordinate 74,657,054, forward strand.
CGCATGGTGACCCCCGAAGCCTTGGAGCCACGCCTCCCAAGTCCAACCTGCAGCGGAACCTCGAATAACCCTCGCTATCAGTAGCGCTACTACAGTTAGATCTTGGTTGGTACATCGACCTCCGAATAGGCGTCGAGCACCTAGGCAGACCGTCTTCAAGCATCGCTTCATTCACCATCAGATCCATCTTCGAACTAAAGTCTGACTGCTCATGAAGGAACAGGAACACAAAGTTCCTAAGCGAACCCACCACCTCCCCGGTCCAGGTACCCTCACTCTTTCCGGCCCCAGTGGCGGTACGTGGACTGGACGCTCCTGCAACTTGTGTTCCTGTCGGACGCAAACCCCACCCCCCACCCAATTTTGCCCTTTAAATTTTCGCGCTTTTCCCCCCCTCGGAATTTTGCCCCGCCGAAAGGTGTGGTAAGCTAATCACGACGCGGAAGCACGGCTGCAGAACGGAAGTGGTCATTTATACTCGTGTACCTTTCTCCGGTTTTACGAGTCGTCCTCTATTTGGGGTTCCATCGGTGGGACCTTGACCTGAGGTCCGCATTAAGGTTTCCCAAGACGGCTTTTGGGTTCTTCGGTTTTTTGATCTTCTTTCTTGAGTGTTGCCTCCTGACCACGCCGACAAATGCCGAAGTCGTCAGAAGGCCCGCTTGTTTGTGCCATCTAAATGCCCCGCACCTCAAATGAGATCGGTGCATTCAGCATGGCAAATCTTCGCCGTCTGACCACCGGTACTGCACAGGACTTTGCCTATCTTGCATGCAGTACCTTCCTCGCGAGGTTCTACCCCTCTTCTTTAGGACTCATCAGCTGCTGTGTCCCATATCTTCTAGCAGCTGGCTCTTCGGTCTTTTGTGCCTATGTATGAATCTTGGATCGTAGTCCAAGGCGGCCTTGATGAGCTGGTTCTCGTGTTCTTCGGCGTTGTTGAAGAACTTCCGAGCTCTGGTCTTCATCACTTCGAGCACTGGCACTTGTCTCAGGTCTTCGTATAGCACTCGGTTTGGCACGTACCACGGTGCGTTGACCGCTTCTCGGAGTGCTATGTTGTGTTGTGCTTGGAGCTTCTTCTTCCACGTCTTGGCTGCGTAGCCCCAAGCAACTGACGCGTAGGTCATAATCGGTAGGAGCACCATCTTGATCAGCAGCATTTTGTTGTTCAGGGAGAGCTTGCTCCTTCTTCCAAGCATCGGTCTTAGCTTGGCTCTTGCCATCTTGGCTTTCTGCACTTGGGCTTCTATATGGTGTTTCCAGGTGAGACCCTTATCTATCTTGACGCCGAGGTACTTGCTGGTGTCTGTCCACTGTACCTCTTTTTCTTCGTCACGCACCAGGCCTCTCAGCACTTCTGTGGTCGTCATCTTGAGGTTGCCTTCAGGGGTCTTGCGGCTCTTCCTGAGGAGCATCGCCTCGGTCTTATCTGGATTTAGCTGGATCCTCCATTTCTTGCACCATTCCTGTAGACTGGTTGTCGCTCTTTGTAGGTAAGTCGTAGCCATGCGGGGCTGAAATGACTCGGCTACGTACGCAGTGTCGTCCGCATACATCAGCAGCTGCGTATTTGGGGTCTTCGGAACGTCGGAGCTGTAGATGGCGTATAGTAGAGGGGATAGGACCGCTCCCAGCGGTACCCCAGCCTCTGCAGTTCTGGTCGTCGAGGTGGTGTTTCCCAGTCTAACCCGGAATCTTCGGTTCTTCAGATATGACTTCACCAGCTGAATCATCCCTGTCGAGTATCCCTTGTCTTGCATCTTATAGATGAGTCCGTCGTGCCAGACGGTGTCAAATGCCTTCGCGACATCCATGAACACCGCTCCCGCGACTCGCCGAGCCTGGAACGCACGCGTCCCACACTCCACGAGCCGAAGCAGCTGGTGCTCTGATGAATGGCCGCTCCGGAATCCGAACTGTTCGTCTGGCAGTACTCTAAGGTCCTCGGTTTGTTGTCTAAGTCTTCGCTCGATTGCCCTTTCTGCAACTTTACTCAAGGACGTTAGTAAGCTGATTGGCCGGTGGTTTTGTGGGAATTTTGGGTCTTTCCCAGGCTTCGGGATGTTTATTACTTCCGCGATCTTCCATCTGTCCGGGAAGTATCGGTGCCTCAGCATAGCGTTCACGATGTTGGTTATGGCCACCATGCCCTTTCTCGGGAGCCTCTTCAGGATTCTGTTCCCTATTCGGTCGCAGCCCGCTGCTTTCCTGGTCTTGAGGGTCTTGATGATGTCCCTGATTTCCGTCGGGGAGGTGGCTTGCTGCACCATTTTTCCTCCTCTCGTAGCTCTTCTGGATCTTCTTTCCACTTCTTCTACGAAGTCTTCGTCCTCATCTGGGTGCATGTATGTCGTACACTGCCGTTGTAAGTTATCGGCGAATGCTTCGACCTTCTCGTCGTTCGTGTACGCGGTCCCGTAGGCTCCTTGCAGCGGGGGAACTTGTTGTCTGCGATTTCTCAGGATCTTCGCTAGCTTCCACATTCCTGGCTCACCTGGTGTTAGTTCCTCTAATTTTCTTTGCCAGCTGCGTTGATGGTGCTCCATCAGGGCTTTTCTCATCTCTTCGGTCTTCCTTTTTAGCTCTCGTTTGTGCTCTGGGTCTCCTGTTCGTTGAGCTAGTCTTCTTGCCCTGTTTCTGTCGGTGATCTTCTGGTTCACCTCTGGGGGTAGGTCTCTGAACCTATTGGGCTGCGTGATGTCTTCTACCGTGGTAGTAGCATCTAGCGCGTCCTGGATCTTCCGTTCTAGGCCCTGAACTGCTTCCTCTATGCCTTCAGGAGTCTCTATCTGAGGTAGTGGGCCGAGTGAGTAGTGAAAGGTTCGCCGGAACCGGTCCCAGTTCACTCTTCTGGCTATCCTCTTCTCCACGTTTGGTGCTCCCTCTCCTATTTCCAGGAATATGGGGTTGTGGTCAGAGCTTCCTTCTTGCAGAACACCAATGTTGCAAGACACGTCTACTTTTTTCAAGATAGCAATGTCTATTACATCAGGCCTTGTACCGTTGTCTGGGTACATCGTGGGTTCGTCAGGTCCTAGTATGGAGTACTCCGGTTCATCCATCAGCCTCGCAAGGATTTCGCCATGTCTGTTGTTCGTGCGCGAGCCCCAGATCCTAGATTTGGCGTTCAGATCTCCTATGATGACAATGCTCTCGCCCATTCCGCTGATTTGCGTGATGTCGTCCATATGCAGAGTCACCGTTGGTGGTATATATACCGAGATGATGTTCAGCGTGCCGTAGTCCTCCGTGTACACGGCTATTCCTACTGCTTCTGTAGTCCTCAGATCGGGGATTCCTAGCAGGTCGTGGCTGATGCTGCTCCTTACGGAGATCAGCACGCCTCCGCCTCTCTGGTCTCGGTCCTTCCTGTACGTCGTGTACCCTGGGAAGGTCCAGTTTGGAACTCTGCTTGAGAGGATTGTCTCTTGTAACGCCATCACATCGTAGTCCCCTCGAGTTAGCAGTTCTCCTATCTCGTACTTCTTGTTGGAAGCACTATGTACGTTCCAACTCAATATCCGTAGGGTCCTAGATGTTGGCAGGCTGCCCATTTAGTTGGCGTTTCTTCTGTTCTTGCTTGTCATGAATGCCTCCTTGGCTTCGGGGGTATTCATGATGAGCCTCTTCATTTGGGCCATGTGGGTTTCCATGAACCTCTTTAGTTCATCCCCGTCTTCTTCTTCCCGGTTTCTGGAGGGTCTTTCCTGCCTTCGGGGTGCCGTCTCGTCGCTTCTTGCAGCCCTTGCGTAGCTCTGTCCTGGTCTTACTGGGGCTGGCTTCGTGATCTTCTTCTTCTCCGCGGCGGGTTTGCTCTTTGGTTTTGAGCTTGGGCGTCTTGGGCATCCCCCGTAGTTTGCTGGGTGGCTCCCACCACAGTTGGCGCAGGTTGCCGCTCTTTCTTGTGGCACTTTGCACTCCGATGCGCGATGTGCCCCTGCACATCTCACGCACTTCGGTGCCCCGGAGCAGTTCTGCTGGCTGTGCCCGAACTGCTGGCACCTGTAGCACTGGCCCGGTCCTTCTCTCTTCTTCTGTGCTTCGATTTTTACGATCATCTGACAGCATTCTGTCAGATCGTAAATCCTCTTTTCTTCCTTTGGAAGATCCACCTTGACCAGCGGGATCTTCTTCCTGGTTCGCCTGCTGGTGAGTCTGTTTACTCTTCTTGGGTGGAATCCTTTAGATTCCAGGTCCTCTTTAACTTCGTCTTCCCCCGTCATCAGTGGCATGCCCCTGATGATAACTGACAGGGATTTCTCGTCTGGCAGGGAGTAGGTGTGGTGTTCCACCTTGTTCTCCTCGAGCGTCTTCCTTACGCTTCGGAATTCATCCTCAGTCGTCAGTTGGACCTTTATGCCCGTCCTGGTGAGTTTTGCCGGCTTGTCGGCTGGGATCTTCTTTCCCTTCTTCATGGTTTGCCACTGGTCTTCCCTATGTATATATAGGGGTGGCGGCCTTCTTGTTTTAGGCTTGGGAGCTGGCTGGGCCTGCTCGGTATCCATCCTGTCTTCGGTGGTTGACGGGGGGGGTGGGGTGGTCTTCTCCTCCACTGTCTTCTTCTTTGGGAGCGGGGGGAAGGGGTCCACTGCCGCTTTCTTGGAGGCTGGTTTCTCGTCAACCTCCTCGGTCTTATCGGCCTTCCTCTTAGTCTTCTTTTTGGGATCGTCTATCTCAATCCCTTGTCTTGCGGCCATGAGCTCCTTGAGCTTGGCCATCTTCTCGCGCTCTTCGGCGCTTATCCTTCTCTCCTCCAGTAGCTGACGCGTCAGGTCCGCTAGCTGGCAGGATAGTTCCGCTATCTGCCTCTTGAGCTCGCGGTTTTCATCTTCCATCCTTTTTGGTAGAGGTTCCTCTTCCTGGACCTCTTCCTCCTCTTCGCTGGACGAGGAATACGTGTCTTCGTCGTCCAGCATCTTGGTCACCTTATCTATGGTGTCGCGCTCGATCACCACCATCGACTCTTCAGAGTTCGATTCACTACACTCCACTTTTACACAATTTCCAGTTGTGACCGCACTCTGGAAATTGTGTATCACTCTCGCACTGGTGCCTTCTCGGCTCACTTCTGCACGATTCTCAGTCGCCGCACTCTGAGAATCGTGTATCACTCGCGCACTGGTGCCTTCTCGGCTCACTGCACTCCGGCTGTGGCTTCGTCGGCCCACTTTCACACAATTCTCAGTTGTCGCCGCACTCTGAGAATTGTGTACCACTCACTCACTAGTGTCTTTGCACTTCACTACACTTCACTGTGGGTTTGTCGGCCCACTTTGGTGCGTCTGTTTTCGCAAAGTCGCGCTTTTACACAATTCCCAACGAGATGGGAACTGTGTAATGTTTCTTCGTCCACCCGATTTAGGCTTTGCCTTATCGAGTGGGTGTCTCACTCGCGTTTCCGCGTTTTTCTCGCGTTTCCGCGCGTTGGTCGCGTCGTCGCTTCGGTGTCGCCTTGTCGCTTGCGGTCTCGCTGGTCTCGTCTGCTATCCTCGGTGGTTGGCTGCTGAGTGACTAGTGAGCGACTGCTCATGATTTTTTTTTTTTTTCTTTAACGAGGGGGGAATGCATTTACGCACCATACCATAGCACGAGCTACGACGTGTGTGGGGCTCCAGGGTCTTGAGGAGATCACATAATACCCACTAAACCCTAAACCTCCGCGTGGCCCGACTCATCAGCGTCTCGGTAGGCCATGTGTTGTGCGTGACCTGCGGTCTGCTACAACGTCTCCTCATGTGTTTCAGTCTCTGGGAACGCCGGGTTGGTTCCCTTTACCTCGCACATTCTATCGATGTCGTTCAGCGATCATCGATAGAGGGTCTGCTAGTTTCTCTTGAAACTCTTGTTTTCGAAAAATCAAGAGTTTCAAGTCTTCTTACCAATATGTTGTTCCTGGTCCTGGTCCTGAAGGGTCCTGGTCCTGGTGGGTCCTGGTCGTGGCGGGTCCTGGTCCTGGTTGGTCCTGGTCCCGGTGGATCCTGGTCCCGGTGGTTCCTGGTCCTCTGCATCCACGCCGTGTGGTGAGGGGGGGGGAGCAGCCGCAGTTCTCCTAGTCTCCTAGTCAAGGTTCCAGTTAGCGGGTGCCAACTGGGACCTTGGTCTGGGGTACCTGGTTCTGCGGTTGCGAGGCCTCTCGTCCGGATCGTAGTCCATGAGGAATCGTAGCTGCTCGTTCGGGTGGTCCTGAGCTTTCTCGAAGGTCTTCTCCGCTTTTTTCCTCATGTACTCGTGGATGGTATCCCAATGCAGGTCTCTACGCAAGGTTGAGTTCCTTACGTAGGAAGGTGCATTGGTGGCGATCCGGAGTAGCTTCATCTCTAGAGCAGCAAGTCGCTTGCGGTAGCTGGGGGCAGCGTACCCCCAGACCGCGGAGGCGTAAGCGAGCTGAGGTCTGGCGATGGCCTTGATCAGCCGTAGCTTGGTCGCTAGCGGCATCTGGCTGTGTCTACCCAGTAATGGATAGAGTTGAGCCATGGCTGCTCTGGTTTTTGCGATGACAGCTTCTATGTGCGCTTTCCAGGTGAGGGACTTGTCAAAAACGATCCCCAGATATTTGACCTTGTCGCTCCACTGGATATCTTCATCGAAGATGGATGCTTCGAGAGGTCTTGCAATCCTTCTTCGTTGAATGAAGATTGCCTGCGTCTTCTGGACGTTGATGCGGATTTTCCATTTCACGCACCAGTCCTGAATTTGGTCCAGTTCACCCTGTAGTCTCCTACGGATGATCTCGGGTCGTCTATGCTTGGCGGCTATAGCAGTGTCGTCTGCACATAGGGCCAGCATTGTGTCAGCTGTCTTCGGCATATCGTAAGTATAGATGTTGTAGAGCAGGGGGGCTAAGGCTGACCCCTGGGGCACGCCTGCTTCCAGCTGACGTCTTGTTGAATGGCATGTACCAATCTTCACCGTGAACCATCTTTGTGTTAGATAGCTCTGGATCAGTTGGCACATGTTCGCATCGATTCCGGCGGCTTCCATTTTGGCGATGAGTCCATCGTGCCAAACTCGGTCGAAGGCTCGTTCCACGTCCAGCAGGACGAGACCGGTTGCCTCCTGGAGATTGAAGCCGCTGGTGATGTTTTCCGTCAGTCGTAGCGCTTGGAGTTCCGTGTTGTGGGAGGATCTGAAGCCGAATTGCTCTGGGGGGAGAAGTTGCAGTTCTTCTGCCTGCTTCTCTAGTCGAACGGCGATAGCCTTTTCGACTACTTTGCCCACCGAGGAAACCAGGCTGATGGGCCGGTAGTTCTGGGGCAACTTCCGGTCCTTGCCTGGCTTGGTGAGCATTATAACCTGGGCTTCCCGCCACCGCCGCGGGAAGTGGTTAAGTCTCAGAGTGGCATTGGCGATGTTGGTGAGCGCAGCAATGCCTTTGGTGGGAAGGTTCTTCAGCATCCTATTGTTGATGCCGTCCCTTCCCGGCGCCTTTCTGACCTTCAACCTGCGGATGATCAGACGGATTTCCTCTGGACTGGAGGGGTGATCCGTCTCCTGGCCAGGTGGTCGACTCCTCATGTTTTCGGCTGCGACTTCCACGGCCTCCTCGTGGTTGTCGTCCTCGTCTTCATGGAAATTGAGTCTGCATTCGGATTCTAGCGAATCGGCGAATGCTTCGGCTTTTTCTTCACTGGAGTAGGCCAAGCCGCGTTGGCCGTGAAGAGTGGGGATCGTGGTGCGCTGACGACGAAATTTTCGCTGCATAGACCAGGCCGTACCATCCTGGGTCTCTAGTTCTGCACAGGCTGCATTCCATCTGTTGTTTTGGAGTTCCGCGAGTGCGTTCTTCAGAGCTAACGATGCTCTGTTTCGCGCAACTCTCGACTCCTCTGTCAACAGCTGGAGATGTTCTCGCTTGAGTCTTCTGTTCTCCCTGATCAGGTGCCTAATATGGTGCGGTGCTGGACCATTTAGGTATCTAGGAACTGCCGTAGTCTCGGAGCGGGTGCTGTCCTCGTGCGCTCGCAGGACAGCATTCTCCAGCTCCTCTACTGCGTTGTCCAGTTCCTCCGCTGATCGGATGGTTGGAATTTGAGTGATGTTCCTCTGGACGTTGGATTTGTAAAGGTTCCAGTTCGTCCGTTTGGTGCTCAAGCTATCTCGAGTTCTAGACCCTGTACCAAGTGTTAGTAGAATCGGATTGTGGTCCGACGATCCTTCCACCAGGGTCTCTATCTCGAACTCCTCTCTGATGTTGCGGAGGATGGCTATGTCCAGTACCGCAGGTCGCCCAAAGCCGAATGGAATGTAGGTTGGTTGCTCCGGACCGACGATGTCCCCCGCCAGGGCATCGACGTGTTCCTGGAGCTGCCTTGTATTCCTGTCTTCGACGTTGTTGTTCCAAGCCGGAGACTTGCAGTTTAGATCTCCGATGACTATGCGTGCTCCTGGGCCTCTCAGGAGGTCAGCGATGTCATCTTCGTCTAGGGCCTCCCCTGGTGGCACATATAGGGAGGTGATTCTGTAGGGACGGTGGTTGTGATGGACCTGGACCGTGATTCCGTCCCCATTTATGTCTGCGGCATCGTCGAGGGCATGACTCGTCAAGGTACGTTTGACGAGTAATGCGACTCCTCCACCTCTGCCTCTTCTGTCGTAGTGGTACGTCTCGTACCGCGGGAACGTCAGACTATGGGCAGCATCCAACTTCGTTTCTTGGATGGCCATCACCTCTGGTTGGTACTGGTCTAGTATCTCCTGGATTTCTGGTTTCCGTGCCCTGAATCCGTTGATGTTCCAGGAGATAATGCGTAGAGATTCTACGTTTTGACCTGTAGACATTTCGGGTCTAGTGCTTGTCTTGCATCTTGGCCTCGAGTGCATCCAGGCGGGTTATGATGGCTTGCATCATTGCTAGCAGTCTGTCATCGCCGTGTTGCTTCTGCGCAGTAGTTCCAGTAGCAGTGGCGGCTGCTGGGGCAGAAGTGGACATAGGCTTCTTCACTTTTTGGGCGTAAGAAGTCCTATTTGTGGTGGGGACTGCTTTGGGGGCAGAAGCAGCTTTCTTCGGCGCTTTACTACATCCCTTGTAGTTGGCGGGGTGGCCTTCTCCACAGAGGCAACACTTGTCGTTTCGTTGCCCTGTTGGCGGCGCTGGCAGACTGCAGCTGGTGCTGTTGTGGTCCTCTCCACACTTAACGCACCGTTCAGCGAGACGACAGTTCCGCTGTGTGTGCCCGTACCGCTGGCAGCGGTAACATTGGCTGGGCTCGGAAGACTTTTTCTTCCTCTCGAAGCCGACCGTGAGCATGGCCAGCCTCTGGATCTCTGCAAGCTTTTCCGGCATCTTCGTCTTGACGAGGAAGAGCGGAAGTGGCTTCTTTGTGGTCCTTGAGGTCATCTGCTGAACCTCGGCGTCTGCGATGCCTTGGCTCACTAGATCCTCTTTGATGTCATTGACTGACATCTCTCTCGGAAGCCCACGAATGACCCTCTGGTCCATCCTGTCCTCCTTCAGTTGATATGTGAAGAAGGGCCGCTTGATGGATTCCAGCAGTGCGACTAGCTGACGGTAGTCAGCTGGTGTATTTGTGAATACCTTCACACTGGTACCCGCCGTCCTCGCTTTGGAGAATTGAATCCCTTGCTGTTCATCATCCTACTCAAGGATGACCAATCAGCGGTGCCCTCGATGTTGATTGGCGGAACTCCTGTTCCTGCCATGGGGGCCTCGGTGGTCCTGGTTGCTCTAGGACCTCTCTTCCTGGTGGCAGCTGGCATCTTTGGCTGCCTGGGTTCTTCTTCTTCTTCGGAGGAGGAAACTCGCACCCGCTTCCTCCGTCTGGTGGCGACACTGAAATCGGTGTCGTCCGTCCTCTTCTCGGCTTCGTCTACGTCGATATCTTGGGCATCCATGTCCAAGTTCTCCGTAGGCTTCTGGTCCTCCTCTCCCTGGTCCTCTTCTTCTTCTTCTTCCTCCGTCTTCTTCGCTTTCCTCTCTGCTTTGAGGAGCTTCCTTTTTACCTCATCGATTTCATCCCTCGCCCGCTCGAATGCTTCTTGCAGATTTTTCATCTGCTCAGCAAGCATTGCAAAATTCTCCTCTTTCTGTTTCAGCTGGCTCGCCAGCTTCTCTATTCTCGCCATCGTGGATGGCGATCGTACCGTGATGAAAATCACAGTAGGATCGCACTGTAAGTCCGGGTGGGTCGCAGTCGCACAAGTGTATGCTCGTGACGGCTGCTAGCTCGGAACTGGGCTGCTCATGAAATGACGGCGGCCTCTATTTATATTGACCGGTTCTTACCTAGAGAGGGGATAAGTCCTTACGACAGGCGAGACTCTGCCCCTGCCGTCAAGCACGCGCTGATTGGTCGGCTAGTTCATATTTTTAGCTTCGCAGGCGATCACAACTGAAAACAATCTTGTTGTAACCGTTTTTTTAAGAGATTATGAATTTCCAAATCTCTAAAATCAATATCTCTAGGGCTAACGGATATTCTTCCGATGAATATAAATCAGTGGCTCTGAAAAAAGCGTTTTTCAAGAGATTATGAATTTTCAAATCTATAATGACAATATCATTAGGGCTAACAGATAATCTTTTTTCATTGCAGATAAATTAGGGGCTCTGAAAAGAACCGGTTTCTTTTTTCAGGACATTTACTTCCTGATGAGTCCAGAGAGCACCCCTGGAATTGCGCATGGTGATCCCCGAACCGAGGAACCTCGAATAACCCTCGCTATCAGTAGCGCTACTACCGTTAGGTCTTGGTTGGTACATCGACATCCGAATAGGCGTCGAGCACCTAGGCAGACCGTCTTCAAGCATCGCTTCATTCACCATCAGATCCATCTTCGAACTAAAGTCTGACTGCTCATGAAATGACGACGGCCTCTATTTGTATTGACCGGTTCTTACCTGGAGAGGGGATAAGTCCTTACGACAGGCGTAGACTCTGCCACCTGCCGTCAAGCGCAAGCTGATTGGTCGGCTAGTTCATATTTTTAGCTTCGCAGGCAATCACAACTGAAAACAATCTTGTTGTAACCGTTTTTTAAGAGATTATGAATTTCCAAATCTCTAATGTCAATATCACTAGGGCTAACGGATATTCTTCGGTTGAATATAAATCAGTGGCTCTAAAAAAAAGCGTATTTCAAGAGATTATGAATTTTCAAATCTATAATGACAATATCATTAGGGCTAACAGATAATCTTTTTTCATTGCAGATAAATTAGTGGCTCTGAAAAGAACCTGTTTTTTTTTTCAGGACATTTACTTCCTAATGAGCCCAGAGAGCACCCCTGGAATTGCGCATGGTGTCCCCCGAAGCCTTGGAGCCACGCCTCCCAAGTCCAACCTGCAGCGGAACCTAGAATAACCCTCGTTGTCACTAGGGCTGCTACAGTTACGTCTTGGTTGGTACATCGACCTCCGAATAGGCGTCGAGCACCTAGGCAGACCGTCTTCAAGCATCGCTTCATTCACCATCAGATCCATCTTCGAACTAAAGACCGACTGCTCATGAAATGACGACGGCCTCTATTTATATTGACCGGTTCTTACCTGGCTAGGGGATAAGTCCTTACGACAGGCGAGACTCTGCCCCTGCCGTCAAGCGCGCGCTGATTGGTCGGCTAGTTCATATTTTTAGCTTCGCAGGCAATCACAACTGAAAACAATCTTGTTGTAACCGTTTTTTTAAGAGATTATGAATTTCCAAATCTCTAATGTCAATATCACTAGGGCTAACGGATATTCTTCCGTTGAATATAAATCAGTCGCTCTGAAAAAAAGCGTTTTTCAAGAGATTATGAATTTTCAAATCTATAATGACAATATCATTAGGGCTAACAGATAATCTTTTTTCATTGCAGATAAATTGGTGGCTCTGAAAAGAACCTGTTTTTTTTCAGGACATTTACTTCCTGATGAGCCCAGAGAGCACCCCTGGAATTGCGCATGGTGTCCCCCGGAGCCTTGGAGCCACGCCTCCCAAGTCCAACCTGCAGCGGAACCTAGAATAACCCTCGTTGTCACTAGGGCTGCTACAGTTAGGTCTTGGTTGGTACATCGACCTCCGAATAGGCATCGAGCACCTAGGCAGACCGTCTTCAAGCATCGCTTCATTCACCATCAGATCCATCTTCGAACTAAAGTCTGAATGCTCATGATTTTTTTTTTTTTTTTTTTTTTTTTTTTTTTAACGAGGGGGGAATGCATTTACGCACCATACCATAGCACGAGCTACGACGTGTGTGGGGCTCCAGGGTCTTGAAGAGATCACCTAATACCCACTAAACCCTAAACCTCCGCGTGGCCCGACTCATCAGCGTCTCGGTAGGCCATGTGTTGTGCGTGACCTGCGGTCTGCTACAACGTCTCCTCATGTGTTTCAGTCTCTGGGAACGCCGGGTTGGTTCCCTTTACCTCGCACATTCTATCGATGTCGTTAAGCGATCATCGATAGAGGGTCTGCTAGTTTCTCTTGAAACTCTTGTTTTCGAAAAATCAAGAGTTTCTAGTCATCTTACCAATATGTTGTTCCTGGTCCTGGTCCTGAAGGGTCCTGGTCGGTCCTGGTCGTGGCGGGTCCTGGTCCTGGTTGGTCCTGGTCCCGGTGGGTCCTGGTCCCGGTGGTTCCTGGTCCTCTGCATCCACGCCGTGGGGGGGGGGGGGGAGCAGCCGCAAATTCTCCTAGTCTCCTAGTCAAGGTTCCAGTTAGCGGGTGCCAACTGGGACCTTGGTCTGGGGTACCTGGTTCTGCGGTTGCGAGGCCTCTCGTCCGGATCGTAGTCCATGAGGAATCGTAGCTGCTCGTTCGGGTGGTCCTGAGCTTTCTCGAAGGTCTTCTCCGCTTTTTTCCTCATGTACTCGTGGATGGTATCCCAATGCAGGTCTCTACGCAAGGTTGAGTTCCTTACGTAGGAAGGTGCATTGGTGGCGATCCGGAGTAGCTTCATCTCTAGAGCAGCAAGTCGCTTGCGGTAGCTGAGGGCAGCGTACCCCCAGACCGCGGAGGCGTAAGCGAGCTGAGGTCTGGCGATGGCCTTGATCAGCCGTAGCTTGGTCGCTAGCGGCATCTGGCTGTGTCTACCCAGTAATGGATAGAGTTGAGCCATGGCTGCTCTGGTTTTTGCGATGACAGCTTCTATGTGCGCTTTCCAGGTGAGGGACTTGTCAAAAACGATCCCCAGATATTTGACATTGTCGCTCCACTGGATATCTTCATCGAAGATGGATGCTTCGAGAGGTCTTGCAATCCTTCTTCGTTGAATGAAGATTGCCTGCGTCTTCTGGACGTTGATGCGGATTTTCCATTTCACGCACCAGTCCTGAATTTGGTCCAGTTCACCCTGTAGTCTCCTACGGATGATCTCGGGTCGTCTATGCTTGGCGGCTATAGCAGTGTCGTCTGCATATAGGGCCAGCATTGTGTCAGCTGTCTTCGGCACATCGTAAGTATAGATGTTGTAGAGCAGGGGGGCTAAGGCTGACCCCTGGGGCACGCCTGCTTCCAGCTGACGTCTTGTTGAATGGCATGTACCAATCTTCACCGTGAACCATCTTTGTGTTAGATAGCTCTGGATTAGTTGGCACATGTTCGCATCGATTCCGGCGGCTTCCATTTTGGCGATGAGTCCATCGTGCCAAACTCGGTCGAAGGCTCGTTCCACGTCCAGCAGGACGAGACCGGTTGCCTCCTGGAGATTGAAGCCGCTGGTGATGTTTTCCGTCAGTCGTAGCGCTTGGAGTTCCGTGTTGTGGGAGGATCTGAAGCCGAATTGCTCTGGGGGGAGAAGTTGCAGTTCTTCTGCCTGCTTCTCTAGTCGAACGGCGATAGCCTTTTCGACTACTTTGCCCACCGAGGAAACCAGGCTGATGGGCCGGTAGTTCTGGGGCAACTTCCGGTCCTTGCCTGGCTTGGTGAGCATTATAACCTGGGCTTCCCGCCACCGCCGCGGGAAGTGGTTAAGTCTCAGAGTGGCATTGGCGATGTTGGTGAGCGCAGCAATGCCTTTGGTGGGAAGGTTCTTCAGCATCCTATTGTTGATGCCGTCCCTTCCCGGCGCCTTTCTGACCTTCAACCTGCGGATGATCAGACGGATTTCCTCTGGACTGGAGGGGTGATCCGTCTCCTGGCCAGGTGGTCGACTCCTCATGTTTTCGGCTGCGACTTCCACGGCCTCCTCGTGGTTGTCGTCCTCGTCTTCATGGAAATTGAGTCTGCATTCGGATTCTAGCGAATCGGCGAATGCTTCGGCTTTTTCTTCACTGGAGTAGGCCAAGCCGCGTTGGCCGTGAAGAGTGGGGATCGTGGTGCGCTGACGACGAAATTTTCGCTGCATAGACCAGGCCGTACCATCCTGGGTCTCTAGTTCTGCACAGGCTGCATTCCATCTGATGTTTTGGAGTTCCGCGAGTGCGTTCTTCAGAGCTAACGATGCTCTGTTTCGCGCAACTCTCGACTCCTCTGTCAACAGCTGGAGATGTTCTCGCTTGAGTCTTCTGTTCTCCTTGATCAGGTGCCTAATATGGTGCGGTGCTGGACCATTTAGGTGTCTAGGAACTGCCGTAGTCTCGGAGCGGGTGCTGTCCTCGTGCGCTCGCAGGACAGCATTCTCCAGCTCCTCTACTGCGTTGTCCAGTTCCTCCGCTGATCGGATGGTTGGAATTTGAGTGATGTTCCTCTGGACGTTGGATTTGTAAAGGTTCCAGTTCGTCCGTTTGGTGCTCAAGCTATCTCGAGTTCTAGACCCTGTACCAAGTGTTAGTAGAATCGGATTGTGGTCCGACGATCCTTCCACCAGGGTCTCTATCTCGAACTCCTCTCTGATGTTGCGGAGGATGGCCATGTTCAGTACCGCAGGTCGCCCAAGGCCGAATGGAATGTAGGTTGGTTGCTCCGGACCGACGATGACCCCCGCCAGGGCATCGACGTGTTCTTGGAGCTGCCTTGCATTCCTGTCTTCGACGTTGTTGTTCCAAGCCGGAGACTTGCAGTTTAGATCTCCGATGACTATGCGTGCTCCTGGGCCTCTCAGGAGGTCAGCGATGTCATCTTCGTCTAGGGCCTCCCCTGGTGGCACATATAGGGAGGTGATTCTGTAGGGACGGTGGTTGTGATGGACCTGGACCGTGATTCCGTCCCCATTTATGTCTGCGGCATCGTCGAGGACATGACTCGTCAAGGTACGTTTGACGAGTAATGCGACTCCTCCACCTCTGCCCCTTCTGTCGTAGCGGTACGTCTCGTACCGCGGGAACGTCAGACTATGGGCAGCATCCAACTTCGTTTCTTGGATGGCCATCACCTCTGGTTGGTACTGGTCTAGTATCTCCTGGATTTCTGGTTTCCGTGCCCTGAATCCGTTGATGTTCCAGGAGATAATGCGTAGAGATTCTACGTTTTGACCTGTAGACATTTCGGGTCTAGTGCTTGTCTTGCATCTTGGCCTCGAGTGCATCCAGGCGGGTTATGATGGCTTGCATCATTGCTAGCAGTCTGTCATCGCCGTGTTGCTTCTGCGCAGTAGTTCCAGTAGCAGTGGCGGCTGCTGGGGCAGAAGTGGACATAGGCTTCTTCACTTTTTGGGCGTAAGAAGTCCTATTTGTGGTGGGGACTGCTTTGGGGGCAGAAGCAGCTTTCTTCGGCGCCTTACTACATCCCTTGTAGTTGGCGGGGTGGCCTTCTCCACAGAGGCAACACTTGGCGTTTCGTTGCCCTGTTGGCGGCGCTGGCAGACTGCAGCTGGTGCTGTTGTGGTCCTCTCCACACTTAACGCACCGTTCAGCGAGACGACAGTTCCGCTGTGTGTGCCCGTACCGCTGGCAGCGGTAACATTGGCTGGGCTCGGAAGACTTTTTCTTCCTCTCGAAGCCGACCGTGAGCATGGCCAGCCTCTGGATCTCTGCAAGCTTTTCCGGCATCTTCGTCTTGACGAGGAAGAGCGGAAGTGGCTTCTTTGTGGTCCTTGAGGTCATCTGCTGAACCTCGGCGTCAGCGATGCCTTGGCTCACTAGATCCTCTTTGATGTCATTGACTGACATCTCTCTCGGAAGCCCACGAATGACCCTCTGGTCCATCTTGTCCTCCTTCAGTTGATATGTGAAGAAGGGCCGCTTGATGGATTCCAGCAGTGCGACTAGCTGACGGTAGTCAGCTGGTGTATTTGTGAATACCTTCACACTGGTACCCGCCGTCCTCGCTTTGGAGAATTGAATCCCCTTGCTGTTCATCATCCTACTCAAGGATGACCAATCAGCGGTGCCCTCGATATTGATTGGCGGAACTCCTGTTCCTGCCATGGGGGCCTCGGTGGTCCTGGTTGCTCTAGGACCTCTCTTCTTGGTGGCAGCTGGCATCTTTGGCTGCCTGGGTTCTTCTTCTTCGGAGGAGGAGGAAACTCGCACCCGCTTCCTCCGTCTGGTGGCGACACTGAAATCGGTGTCGTCCGTCCTCTTCTCGGCTTCGTCTACGTCGATATCTTGGGCATCCATGTCCAAGTTCTCCGTAGGCTTCTGGTCCTCCTCTCCCTGGTCCTCTTCTTCTTCTTCTTCCTCCGTCTTCTTCGCTTTCCTCTTTGCTTTGAGGAGCTTCCTTTTTACCTCATCGATTTCATCCCTCGCCCGCTCGAATGCTTCTTGCAGATTTTTCATCTGCTCAGCAAGCATTGCAAAATTCTCTTCTTTCTGCTTCAGCTGGCTCGCCAGCTTCTCTATTCTCGCCATCGTGGATGGCGATCGTACCGTGATGAAAATCACAGTAGGATCGCACTGTAAGTCCGGGTGGGTCGCAGTCGCACAAGTGTATGCTCGTGACGGCTGCTAGCTCGGAACTGATGCGGGATGATGCTCATGAAATGACGGCGGCCTCTATTTATATTGACCGGTTCTTACCTGGAGAGGGGATAAGTCCTTACGACAGGCGTAGACTCTGCCCCCTGCCGTCAAGCGCGCGCTGATTGGTCGGCTAGTTCATATTTTTAGCTTCGCATTCAATCACAACTGAAAACAATCTTGTTGTAACCGTTTTTTTAAGAGATTATGAATTTCCAAATCTCTAATTTCAATATCACTAGGGCTAACGGATATTCTTCGGTTGAATATAAATCAGTGGCTCTGAGAAAAAGCGATTTTCAAGAGATTATGAATTTTCAAATCTATAATGACAATATAATTAGGGCTAACAGATAATCTTTTTTCATTGCAGATAAATTAGTGGCTCTGTAGAGAACCGTTTTTTTTTCAGGACATTTACTTCCTGATGAGTCCAGAGAGCACCCCTGGAATTGCGCATGGTGACCCCGAAGCCTTGGAGCCACGCCTCCCAAGTCCAACCTGCAGCGGAACCTAGAATAACCCTCGTTGTCACTAGGGCTGCTACAGTTAGGTCTTGGTTGGTACATCGACCTCCGAATAGGCGTCGAGCACCTAGGCAGACCGTCTTCAAGCATCGCTTCATTCACCATCAGATCCATCTTCGAACTAAAGACTGACTGCTCATGATTTTTTTTTTTTTTTTTTTTTTTTAACGAGGGGGGAATGCATTTACGCACCATACCATAGCACGAGCTACGACGTGTGTGGGACTCCAGGGTCTTGAAGAGATCACCTAATACCCACTAAACCCTAAACCTCCGCGTGGCCCGACTCATCAGCGTCTCGGTAGGCCATGTGTTGTGCGTGACCTGCGGTCTGCTACAACGTCTCCTCATGTGTTTCAGTCTCTGGGAACGCCGGGTTGGTTCCCTTTACCTCGCACATTCTATCGATGTCGTTAAGCGATCATCGATAGAGGGTCTGCTAGTTTCTCTTGAAACTCTTGTTTTCGAAAAATCAAGAGTTTCAAGTCATCTTACCAATATGTTGTTCCTGGTCCTGGTCCTGAAGGGTCCTGGTCCTGGTGGGTCCTGGTCGTGGCGGGTCCTGGTCCTGGTTGGTCCTGGTCCCGGTGGGTCCTGGTCCCGGTGGTTCCTGGTCCTCTGCATCCACGCCGTGGGGGGGGGGGGGAGCAGCCGCAAATTCTCCTAGTCTCCTAGTCAAGGTTCCAGTTAGCGGGTGCCAACTGGGACCTTGGTCTGGGGTACCTGGTTCTGCGGTTGCGAGGCCTCTCGTCCGGATCGTAGTCCATGAGGAATCGTAGCTGCTCGTTCGGGTGGTCCTGAGCTTTCTCGAAGGTCTTCTCCGCTTTTTTCCTCATGTACTCGTGGATGGTATCCTAATGCAGGTCTCTACGCAAGGTTGAGTTCCTTACGTAGGAAGGTGCATTGGTGGCGATCCGGAGTAGCTTCATCTCTAGAGCAGCAAGTCGCTTGCGGTAGCTGGGGGCAGCGTACCCCCAGACCGCGGAGGCGTAAGCGAGCTGAGGTCTGGCGATGGCCTTGATCAGCCGTAGCTTGGTCGCTAGCGGCATCTGGCTGTGTCTACCCAGTAATGGATAGAGTTGAGCCATGGCTGCTCTGGTTTTTGCGATGACAGCTTCTATGTGCGCTTTCCAGGTGAGGGACTTGTCAAAAACGATCCCCAGATATTTGACATTGTCGCTCCACTGGATATCTTCATCGAAGATGGATGCTTCGAGAGGTCTTGCAATCCTTCTTCGTTGAATGAAGATTGCCTGCGTCTTCTGGACGTTGATGCGGATTTTCCATTTCACGGACCAGTCCTGAATTTGGTCCAGTTCACCCTGTAGTCTCCTACGGATGATCTCGGGTCGTCTATGCTTGGCGGCTATAGCAGTGTCGTCTGCATATAGGGCCAGCATTGTGTCAGCTGTCTTCGGCACATCGTAAGTATAGATGTTGTAGAGCAGGGGGGCTAAGGCTGACCCCTGGGGCACGCCTGCTTCCAGCTGACGTCTTGTTGAATGGCATGTACCAATCTTCACCGTGAACCATCTTTGTGTTAGATAGCTCTGGATCAGTTGGCACATGTTCGCATCGATTCCGGCGGCTTCCATTTTGGCGATGAGTCCATCGTGCCAAACTCGGTCGAAGGCTCGTTCCACGTCCAGCAGGACGAGACCGGTTGCCTCCTGGAGATTGAAGCCGCTGGTGATGTTTTCCGTCAGTCGTAGCGCTTGGAGTTCCGTGTTGTGGGAGGATCTGAAGCCGAATTGCTCTGGGGGGAGAAGTTGCAGTTCTTCTGCCTGCTTCTCTAGTCGAACGGCGATAGCCTTTTCGACTACTTTGCCCACCGAGGAAACCAGGCTGATGGGCCGGTAGTTCTGGGGCAACTTCCGGTCCTTGCCTGGCTTGGTGAGCATTATAACCTGGGCTTCCCGCCACCGCCGCGGGAAGTGGTTAAGTCTCAGAGTGGCATTGGCGATGTTGGTGAGCGCAGCAATGCCTTTGGTGGGAAGGTTCTTCAGCATCCTATTGTTGATGCCGTCCCTTCCCGGCGCCTTTCTGACCTTCAACCTGCGGATGATCAGACGGATTTCCTCTGGACTGGAGGGGTGATCCGTCTCCTGGCCAGGTGGTCGACTCCTCATGTTTTCGGCTGCGACTTCCACGGCCTCCTCGTGGTTGTCGTCCTCGTCTTCATGGTAATTGAGTCTGCATTCGGATTCTAGCGAATCGGCGAATGCTTCGGCTTTTTCTTCACTGGAGTAGGCCAAGCCGCGTTGGCCGTGAAGAGTGGGGATCGTGGTGCGCTGACGACGAAATTTTCGCTGCATAGACCAGGCCGTACCATCCTGGGTCTCTAGTTCTGCACAGGCTGCATTCCATCTGTTGTTTTGGAGTTCCGCGAGTGCGTTCTTCAGAGCTAACGATGCTCTGTTTCGCGCAACTCTCGACTCCTCTGTCAACAGCTGGAGATGTTCTCGCTTGAGTCTTCTGTTCTCCCTGATCAGGTGCCTAATATGGTGCGGTGCTGGACCATTTAGGTATCTAGGAACTGCCGTAGTCTCGGAGCGGGTGCTGTCCTCGTGCGCTCGCAGGACAGCATTCTCCAGCTCCTCTACTGCGTTGGCCAGTTCCTCCGCTGATCGGATGGTTGGAATTTGAGTGATGTTCCTCTGGACGTTGGATTTGTAAAGGTTCCAGTTCGTCCGTTTGGTGCTCAAGCTATCTCGAGTTCTAGACCCTGTACCAAGTGTTAGTAGAATCGGATTGTGGTCCGACGATCCTTCCACCAGGGTCTCTATCTCGAACTCCTCTCTGATGTTGCGGAGGATGGCTATGTCCAGTACCGCAGGTCGCCCAAGGCCGAATGGAATGTAGGTTGGTTGCTCCGGACCGACGATGACCCCCGCCAGGGCATCGACGTGTTCCTGGAGCTGCCTTGCATTCCTGTCTTCGACGTTGTTGTTCCAAGCCGGAGACTTGCAGTTTAGATCTCCGATGACTATGCGTGCTCCTGGGCCTCTCAGGAGGTCCGCGATGTCATCTTCGTCTAGGGCCTCCCCTGGTGGCACATATAGGGAGGTGATTCTGTAGGGACGGTGGTTGTGATGGACCTGGACCGTGATTCCGTCCCCATTTATGTCTGCGGCATCGTCGAGGACATGACTCGTCAAGGTACGTTTGACGAGTAATGCGACTCCTCCACCTCTGCCCCTTCTGTCGTAGCGGTACGTCTCGTACCGCGGGAACGTCAGACTATGGGCAGCATCCAACTTCGTTTCTTGGATGGCCATCACCTCTGGTTGGTACTGGTCTAGTATCTCCTGGATTTCTGGTTTCCGTGCCCTGAAACCGTTGATGTTCCAGGAGATAATGCGTAGAGATTCTACGTTTTGACCTGTAGACATTTCGGGTCTAGTGCTTGTCTTGCATCTTGGCCTCGAGTGCATCCAGGCGGGTTATGATGGCTTGCATCATTGCTAGCAGTCTGTCATCGCCGTGTTGCTTCTGCGCAGTAGTTCCAGTAGCAGTGGCGGCTGCTGGGGCAGAAGTGGACATAGGCTTCTTCACTTTTTGGGCGTAAGAAGTCCTATTTGTGGTGGGGACTGCTTTGGGGGCAGAAGCAGCTTTCTTCGGCGCCTTACTACATCCCTTGTAGTTGGCGGGGTGGCCTTCTCCACAGAGGCAACACTTGGCGTTTCGTTGCCCTGTTGGCGGCGCTGGCAGACTGCAGCTGGTGCTGTTGTGGTCCTCTCCACACTTAACGCACCGTTCAGCGAGACGGCAGTTCCGCTGTGTGTGCCCGTACCGCTGGCAGCGGTAGCACTGGCTGGGCTCGGAAGACTTTTTCTTCCTCTCGAAGCTGACCGTGAGCATGGCCAGCCTCTGGATCTCTGCAAGCTTTTCCAGCATCTTCGTCTTGACGAGGAAGAGCGGAAGTGGCTTCTTTGTGGTCCTTGAGGTCAGCTGCTGAACCACGGCGTCTGCGATGCCTTGGCTCACCAGATCCTCTTTGATGTCATTGACTGACATCTCTCTCGGAAGCCCACGAATGACCCTCTGGTCCATCCTGTCCTCCTTCAGTTGATATGTGAAGAAGGGCCGCTTGATGGATTCAAGCAGTGCGACTAGCTGACGGTAGTCAGCTGGTGTATTTGTGAATACCTTCACACTGGTACCCGCCGTCCTCGCTTTGGAGAATTGAATCCCCTTGCTGTTCATCATCCTACTCAAGGATGACCAATCAGCGGTGCCCTCGATGTTGATTGGCGGAACTCCTGTTCCTGCCATGGGGGCCTCGGTGGTCCTGGTTGCTCTAGGACCACTCTTCTTTGTGGCAGCTGGCATCTTTCGCTGCCTGGGTTCTTCTTCTTCTTCTTCGGAGGAAACTCGCACCCGCTTCCTCCGTCTGGTGGCGACACTGAAGTCGGTGTCGTCCGTCCTCTTCTCGGCTTCTTCTTCCTTCGGTCCTTCGGTCTGTTGAGTGCCCTCTTCTTGGGCGTCCATCTCGTCCGATGTCGCCTGGTGGTCCTCTTCCTCCTCTTCTCCTATCTTCTTTGCGGCCTTCTTCTTGGCCCTGCGGAGCTTCCCGCTCAGGTCTTCAATCTCCTGTCTGGCCTGCAAGAATGCTTCTTGCAGGTTTCGCATCTGCTCTTCCAGCATGGCGAAAGCATCCTTCTTTTCTTTCAGCTGGTTAGCCAGCTTCTCAATTTTTGCCATCGTAGATGGCAAACAAACAATCTATCGCAATGAAAATTGCAATAAGATTGCTCAATATGTCCGGGTGGGTCGCAGTCGCACGAGTGTATGCTCGTGACGGCAGCTAGCTCGGAACTGCTCATGAAATGACGACGGCCTCTATTTATATTGACCGGTTCTTACCTGGAGAGGGGATAAGTCCTTACGACAGGCGAGACTCTGCCCCTGCCGTCAAGCGCGCGCTGCTTGGTCGGCTAGTTCATATTTTTAGCTTCACAGGCAATCACAACTGAAAACAATCTTGTTGTAACCGTTTTTTTAAGAGATTATGAATTTCCAAATCTCTAATGTTAATATCTCTAGGGCTAACGGATATTCTTCCGTTGAATATAAATCAGTGGCCCTGAAAAAAAGCGTTTTTCAAGAGATTATGAATTTTCAAATCTATAATGACAATATCATTAGGGCTAACAGATAATCTTTTTTCATTGCAGATAAATTAATGGCTCTGAAAAGAACCTGTTTTTTTTCAGGACATTTACTTCCTGATGAGCCCAGAGAGCACCCCTGGAATTGCGCATGGTGTCCCCCGAAGCCTTGGAGCCACGCCTCCCAAGTCCAACCTGCAGCGGAACCTAGAATAACCCTCGTTGTCACTAGCGCTGCTACAGTTGGGTCTTGGTTGGTACATCGACCTCCGAATAGGCGTCGAGCACCTAGGCAGACCGTCTTCAAGCATCGCTTCATTCACCATCAGATCCATCTTCGAACTAAAGTCTGAATGCTCATGAAATGACGGCGGCCTCTATTTATATTGACCGGTTCTTACCTGGAGAGGGGATAAGTCCTTACGACAGGCGAGACTCTGCCCCTGCCGTCAAGCGCGCGCTGATTGGTCGGCTAGTTCATATTTTTAGCTTCACAGGCAATCACAACTGAAAACAATCTTGTTGTAACCGTTTTTTTAAGAGATTATGAATTTCCAAATCTCTAATGTCAATATCTCTAGGGCTAACGGATATTCTTCCGTTGAATATAAATCAGTGGCTCTGAAAAAAAGCGTTTTTCAAGAGATTATGAATTTTCAAATCTATAATGACAATATCATTAGGGCTAACAGATAATCTTTTTTCATTGCAGATAAATTAGTGGCTCTGAAAAGAACCTGTTTTTTTTTTCAGGACATTTACTTCCTGATGAACCCAGAGAGCACCCCTGGAATTGCGCATGGTGTCCCCCGAAGCCTTGGAGCCACGCCTCCCAAGTCCAACCTGCAGCGGAACCTAGAATAACCCTCGTTGTGACTAGGGCTGCTACAGTTAGGTCTTGCTTGGTACATCGACCTCCGAATAGGCGTCGAGCACTTAGGCAGACCGTCTTCAAGCATCGCTTCATTCACCATCAGATCCATCTTCGAACTAAAGTCTGAATGCTCATGAAATGACGGCGGCCTCTATTTATATTGACCGGTTCTTACCTGGAGAGGGGATAAGTCCTTACGACAGGCGTAGACTCTGCCCCCTGCCGTCAAGCGCACGCTGATTGGTCGGCTAGTTCATATTTTTAGCTTCGCAGGCAATCACAACTGAAAACAATCTTGTTGTAACCGTTTTTTTAAGAGATTATGAATTTCCAAATCTCTAATGTCAATATCACTAGGGCTAACGGATATTCTTCGGTTGAATATAAATCAGTGGCTCTGAAAAAAAGCGTTTTTCAAGAGATTATGAATTTTCAAATCTATAATGACAATATCATTAGGGCTAACAGATAATCTTTTTTCATTGCAGATAAATTAGTGGCTCTGAAAAGAACCTGTTTTTTTTCAGGACATTTACTTCCTGATGAGCCCAGAGAGCACCCCTGGAATTGCGCATGGTGTCCCCCGAAGCCTTGGAGCCACGCCTCCCAAGTCCAACCTGCAGCGGAACCTAGAATAACCCTCGTTGTCACTAGCGCTGCTACAGTTAGGTCTTGGTTGGTACATCGACCTCCGAATAGGCGTCGAGCACCTAGGCAGACCGTCTTCAAGCATCGCTTCATTCACCATCAGATCCATCTTCGAACTAAAGTCTGAATGCTCATGAAATGACGGCGGCCTCTATTTATATTGACCGGTTCTTACCTGGAGAGGGGATAAGTCCTTACGACAGGCGAGACTCTGCCCCTGCCGTCAAGCGCGCGCTGATTGGTCGGCTAGTTCATATTTTTAGCTTCACAGGCAATCACAACTGAAAACAATCTTGTTGTAACCGTTTTTTTAAGAGATTATGAATTTCCAAATCTCTAATGTCAATATCTCTAGGGCTAACGGATATTCTTCCGTTGAATATAAATCAGTGGCTCTGAAAAAAAGCGTTTTTCAAGAGATTATGAATTTTCAAATCTATAATGACAATATCATTAGGGCTAACAGATAATCTTTTTTCATTGCAGATAAATTAGTGGCTCTGAAAAGAACCTGTTTTTTTTTCAGGACATTTACTTCCTGATGAACCCAGAGAGCACCCCTGGAATTGCGCATGGTGTCCCCCGAAGCCTTGGAGCCACGCCTCCCAAGTCCAACCTGCAGCGGAACCTAGAATAACCCTCGTTGTGACTAGGGCTGCTACAGTTAGGTCTTGGTTGGTACATCGACCTCCGAATAGGCGTCGAGCACCTAGGCAGACCGTCTTCAAGCATCGCTTCATTCACCATCAGATCCATCTTCGAACTAAAGTCTGAATGCTCATGAAATGACGGCGGCCTCTATTTATATTGACCGGTTCTTACCTGGAGAGGGGATAAGTCCTTACGACAGGCGAGACTCTGCCCCTGCCGTCAAGCGCGCGCTGATTGGTCGGCTAGTTCATATTTTTAGCTTCGCAGGCAATCACAACTGAAAACAATCTTGTTGTAACCGTTTTTTTAAGAGATTATGAATTTCCAAATCTCTAATGTCAATATCTCTAGGGCTAACGGATATTCTTCCGTTGAATATAAATCAGTGGCTCTGAAAAAAAGCGTTTTTCAAGAGATTATGAATTTTCAAATCTATAATGACAATATCATTAGGGCTAACAGATAATCTTTTTTCATTGCAGATAAATTAATGGCTCTGAAAAGAACCTGTTTTTTTTTCAGGACATTTCCTTCCTGATGAGCCCAGAGAGCACCCCTGGAATTGCGCATGGTGTCCCCCGAAGCCTTGGAGCCACGCCTCCCAAGTCCAACCTGCAGCGGAACCTAGAATAACCCTCGTTGTCACTAGGGCTGCTACAGTTAGGTCTTGGTTGGTACATCGACCTCCGAATAGGCGTCGAGCACCTAGGCAGACCGTCTTCAAGCATCGCTTCATTCACCATCAGATCCATCTTCGAACTAAAGACTGACTGCTCATGAAATGACGACGGCCTCTATTTATATTGACCGGTTCTTACCTGGAGAGGGGATAAGTCCTTACGACAGGCGAGACTCTGCCCCCTGCCGTCAAGCGCGCGCTGATTGGTCGGCTAGTTCATATTTTTGGCTTCGCAGGCAATCACAACTGAAAACAATATAGTTGTAACCGTTTTTTCAAGTGATTATGAATTTTCAAATCTATAATGACAATATCATTAGGGCTAACAGATAATCTTTTTTCATTGCAGATAAATTAGTGGCTCTGAAAGGAACCGGTTTTTTTTCAGGACATTTACTTCCTGATGAGCCCAGAGAGCACCCCTGGAATTGCGCATGGTGTCCCCCGAAGCCTTGGAGCCACGCCTCCCAAGTCCAACCTGCAGCGGAACCTCGAATAACCCTCGCTATCAGTAGCGCTACTTCAGTTAGGTCTTGGTTGGTACATCGACCTCCGAATAGGCGTCGAGCACCTAGGCAGACCGTCTTCAAGCATCGCTTCATTCACCATCAGATCCATCTTCGAACTAAAGACTGACTGCTCATGAAATGACGACGGCCTCTATTTATATTGACCGGTTCTTACCTGGAGAGGGGATAAGTCCTTACGACAGGCGAGACTCTGCCCCCTGCCGTCAAGCGCGCGCTGATTGGTCGGCTAGTTCATATTTTTGGCTTCGCAGGCAATCACAACTGAAAACAATATAGTTGTAACCGTTTTTTCAAGTGATTATGAATTTTCAAATCTATAATGACAATATCGTTAGGGCTAACAGATAATCTTTTTTCATTGCAGATAAATTAGTGGCTCTGAAAAGAACCGGTTTTTTTTCAGGACATTTACTTCCTGATGAACCCAGAGAGCACCCCTGGAATTGCGCATGGTGTCCCCCGAAGCCTTGGAGCCACGCCTCCCAAGTCCAACCTGCAGCGGAACCTAGAATAACCCTCGTTGTCACTAGGGCTGCTACAGTTAGGTCTTGGTTAGTACATCGACCTCCGAATAGGCGTCGAGCACCTAGGCAGACCGTCTTCAAGCATCGCTTCATTCACCATCAGATCCATCTTCGAACTAAAGTCTGAATGCTCATGAAGTGACGGCGGCCTCTATTTATATTGACCGGTTCTTACCTGGAGAGGGGATAAGTCCTTACGACAGGCGTAGACTCTGCCCCCTGCCGTCAAGCGCGCGCTGATTGGTCGGCTAGTTCATATTTTTGGCTTCGCAGGCTATCACAACTGAAAACAATATAGTTGTAACCGTTTTTTCAAGTGATTATGAATTTTCAAATCTATAATGACAATATCATTAGGGCTAACAGATAATCTTTTTTCATTGCAGATAAATTAGTGGCTCTGAAAAGAGCCGGTTTTTTTTCAGGACATTTACTTCCTGATGAGTCCAGAGAGCACCCCTGGAATTGCGCATGGTGACCCCCGAAGCCTTGGAGCCACGCCTCCCAAGTCCAACCTGCAGCGGAACCTAGAATAACCCTCGTTGTCACTAGGGCTGCTACAGTTAGGTCTTGGTTGGTACATCGACCTCTGAATAGGCGTCGAGCACCTAGGCAGTCCGTCTTCAAGCATCGCTTCATTCACCATCAGATCCATCTTCGAACTCAAGTCTGACTGCTCATGAAATGACGGCGGCCTCTATTTATATTGACCGGTTCTTACCTGGAGAGGGGATAAGTCCTCACGAAAGGCATAGACTCTGCCCCCTGCCGTCAAGCGCGCGCTGATTGGTCAGCTAGTTCATGTTTTTAGCTTCGCAGTCAATCACAACTGAAAGGAGATGTCAATCGATGACATCAAAGAGGATCTAGTGAGCCAAGGTATCGCAGACGCCGAGGTTCAGCAGATGACCACAAGGACCACCAAGAAGCCACTTCCGCTCTTCATCGTCAAGACGAAGCTGGCGGAAAAGCTTCTAGAGATCCAGAGGCTGGCCATGCTCACGGTCAGCTTCGAGAGAAAGGAAAAGTCCACCGAGCCCAGCCAATGCTACCGCTACCAGCGGTACGGACACACGCAGCGAAACTGCCGTCTCGCTGAACGGTGCGTAAAGTGTGGTGAGCACCACAGCAGCACCAACTGCAGTCTGCCGTCGCCGCCAACAGGGCAACGAAATGCCAAATGCTGCCTTTGAGGAGAAGGACACCCAGAAAACTACAAAGGATGTAGTAAGGCCCCGAGGAGAGCTGCTGCTGCCCCCAAAGCAGTCTCCACCTCAAATAGGACCTCTTACGCAGAAAAAGCGAAGAAAACCATGCCCACTTCTGCCCCAGCAGCCGCCCCTGCTACTGGAACTACTGCGCAGAAGCAACACGATGACAGACTGCTAGCTATGATGCAAGCCATCATAACCCGTCTAGATGCACTCGAGGCCAAGATGCAAGACAAGCATTAGACCAGTAATGACTACAGGTGAAAACGTGGAATCTCTACGCATTATCTCCTGGAACATCAACGGATTCAGGGCACGGAAACCAGAAATCCAGGAGATACTAGACCAGTACCAACCAGAGGTGATGGCCATCCAAGTAACGAAATTGTATGCTGCCCATAGTCTGACGTTCCCGCGGTACGAGACGTACCACTACGACAGAAGAGGCAGAGGTGGAGGAGTCGCATTACTCGTCAAACGTACCTTGACGAGTCATGTCCTCGACGACGCCGCAAACATCAATGGGGACGGAATCACGGTCCAGGTCCAACACAACCACCGTCCCTACAGAATCTCCCTATATGTGCCACCAGGGGAGGCCCTAGACGAAGATGACATCGCTGACCTCCTGAGAGGCCCAGGAGCACGCATAGTCATCGGAGATCTAAACTGCAAGTCTCCGGCATGGAACAACAACGTCGAAGACAGGAATGCAAGGCAGCTCCAAGAACACGTCGATGCCCTGGCGGGGGTCATCGTCGGTCCGGAGCAACCAACCTACATTCCATTCGGCCTTGGGCGACCTGCGGTACTGAACATGGCCATCCTCCGCAACATCAGAGAGGAGTTCGAGATAGAGACCCTGGTGGAAGGATCGTCGGACCACAATCCGATACTACTAACACTTGGCACAGGGTCTACAACTCGAGATAGCTTGAACACCAAACGGACGAACTGGAACCACTACAAATCCAACGTCCAAAGGAACATCATTCAAATTTCAACCATCCAATCAGCGGAGGAACTGGACAACGCAGTAGAGGAGCTGGAGAATGCTGTCCTGCGAGCGCACGAGGACAGCACCCGCTCCGAGACTACGGCAGTTCCTAGACACCTAAATGGTCCAGCACCGCACCATATTAGGCACCTGATCAAGGAGAACAGAAGACTCAAGCGAGAACATCTCCAGCTGTTGTCAGAGGAATCGAGAGTGGCGCGAAACAGAGCATCGCTAGCTCTGAAGAACGCACTCGCGGAACTCCAAAACAGCAGATGGAATGCAGCCTGTGCAGAACTAGAGACCCAAGATGGTACGGTCTGGACTATGTAGTGAAAATTTCGACGTCAGCGCACCACGATCCCCACTCTTCACGGCCAACGCGGCTTGGCCTACTCCAGTGAAGAAAAAGCCGAAGCATTCGCCGATTCGCTAGAATCCGAATGCAGACTCAATCACCATGAAGACGAGGACGACAACCACGAGGAGGCCGTGAAAGTCGCAGCCGAAATCATGAGGAGTCGACCACCTGGCCAGGAGACGGATCACCCCTCCAGTCCAGAGGATATCCGTCTGATCATCCGCAGGTTGAAGGTCGGAAAGGCGCCGGGAAGGGACGGCATCAACAACAGGATGCTGAAGAACCTTCCCACCAAAGGCATTGCTGCGCTCACCAACATCGCCAACGCCACTTTGAGACTTAACCACTTTCCGCGGCGGTGGCGGGAAGCCCAGGTTATAATGCTCACCAAGCCGGGCAAGGACCGGAAGTTGCCCCAGAACTACCGGCCCATCAGCCTGGTTTCCTCGATGGGCAAAGTAGTCGAGAAGGCTATCGCCGTTCGACTAGAGAAGCAGGCAGAAGAACTGCAACTTCTCCCCCCAGAGCAATTCGGCTTCAGATCCTTCCACAACACGGAACTCCAAGCGCTACGACTGACAGAAAACATCACCAGCGGCTTCAATCTCCAGGAGGCAACCATCCTCGTCCTGCTGGACGTGGAACGAGCCTTCGATCGAGTTTGGCACGATGGACTCATCGCCAAAATGGAAGCCGCCGGAATCGATGCGAACATGTGCCAACTGATCCAGAGCTATCTAACACAAAGATGGTTCACGGTGAAGATTGGAACATGCCACTCAACAAGACGACAGCTGGAAGCAGGCGTGCCTCAGGGGTCAGCCTTAGCCCCCTGCTCTACAACATCTATACTCACGACGTACCGAAGACAGCTGACACAATGCTGGCCCTATATGCAGACGACACTGCTATAGCCGCCAAGCATCGACGACCCGAGATCATCCGTAGGAGACTACAGGATGAACTGGACCACATCCAGAACTGGTGCGTGAAATGGAAAATCCGCATCAACGTCCAGAGACAGCAAGCAACGACGACACCGATTTCAGAGTCACCACCAGACGGAGGAAGCGGGTGCGAGTTTCCTCCTCCGAAGACGAGTCGATAAGGCAGCCAAGGATGCCAGCTGCCGCCACCAAGAAGAGTCCTAGAGCAGCCAGGACCATCGATGCGAACATGTGCCAACTGATCCAGAGCTATCTAACACAAAGATGGTTCACGGTGAAGATTGGAACATGCCACTTAACAAGACGACAGCTGGAAGCAGGCGTGCCCCAGGGGTCAGCCTTAGCCCCCTGCTCTACAACATCTATACTCACGACGTACCGAAGACAGCTGACACAATGCTGGCCCTATATGCAGACGACACTGCTATCGCCGCTAAGCATCGACGACCCGAGTTCATCCGTAGGAGACTACAGGATGAACTGGACCACATCCAGGACTGGTGCGTAAAATGGAAGATCCGCATCAACGTCCAGAAGATGCAGGCAATCTTCATCCAACGAAGAAGGATTGCAAGACCTCTCGAAGCATCCATCTTCGACGAAGATATCCAGTGGAGCGACAAAGTCAAATATCTGGGGATCGTATTTGACAAGGCCCTCACCTGGAAAGCCCACATAGAAGCTGTCATCGCAAAGACCAGAGCAGCCATGGCTCAACTCTACCCATTACTGGGTAGACACAGCCGGATGCCGCTAGCGACCAAGCTACGGCTGATCAAGGCCATCGCCAGACCTCAGCTCGCCTACGCCTCCGCGGTCTGGGGGTACGCTGCCCCCAGCTACCGCAAGCGACTTGCTGCTCTAGAGATGAAGCTACTCCGGATCGCCACCAGTGCACCATCCTACGTAAGAAACTCAACCTTGCGTAGAGACCTGCATTGGGACACCATTCACGAGTACATGAGGAAAAAAGCGGAGAAGACCTTCCAGAAAGCTCAGAACCACCGGAACGAGTAGCTACGATTCCTCATGGACTACGATCCGGACGAGAGGCCTCGCAACCGCAGAACCAGGTACCCTAGACCAAGGTCCCAGTTGGCACCCGCTAACTGGAACCTTGACTAGGAGACTAGGAGAACCCGCGGTTGCTCCCCCCCCACCACGGCGTGGATGCAGAGGACCAGGAACCACCGGGACCAGGACCAGGACCCGCCACGACCAGGACCCACCAGGACCAGGACCCTTCAGGACCAGGACCCTTCAGGACCAGGACCAGGAACAATATATAGGTAAGAGGACCTGAAACTCTCGATTTTTCGAAAACAAGAGTTTCAAGAGAACATAGCAGACCCTCTAGCGATGATCGATTAACGACATCGATAGAATGTGCGAGGTAAAGGGAACCAACCCGGCGTTCCCAGAGACTGAAACACATGAGGAGACGTTGTAGCAGACCGTAGGTCACGCACAACACATGGCCTACCGAGACGCTGATGAGTCGGGCCACGCGGAGGTTAGGGTTTAGTGGGTATTAGGTGGTCTCCTCAAGACAACCTGGCTCACTAGATCCTCTTTGATGTCATTGACTGACATCTCTCTCGGAAGCCCACGAATGACCCTCTGGTCCATCCTGTCCTCCTTCAGTTGATATGTGAAGAAGGGCCGCTTGATGGATTCCAGCAGTGCGACTAGCTGACGGTAGTCAGCTGGTGTATTTGTGAATACCTTCACACTGGTACCCGCCGTCCTCGCTTTGGAGAATTGAATCCCCTTGCTGTTCATCATCCTACTCAAGGATGACCAATCAGCGGTGCCCTCGATGTTGATTGGCGGAACTCCTGTTCCTGCCATGGGGGCCTCGGTGGTCCTGGTTGCTCTAGGACCTCTCTTCTTGGTGGCAGCTGGCATCTTTGGCTGCCTGGGTTCTTCTTCTTCTTCGGAGGAGGAAACTCGCACCCGCTTCCTCCGTCTGGTGGCGACACTGAAATCGGTGTCGTCCGTCCTCTTCTCGGCTTCGTCTACGTCGATATCTTGGGCATCCATGTCCAAGTTCTCCGTAGGCTTCTGGTCCTCCTCTCCCTGGTCCTCTTCTTCTTCTTCTTCCTCCGTCTTCTTCGCTTTCCTCTTTGCTTTGAGGAGCTTCCTTTTTACCTCATCGATTTCATCCCTCGCCCGCTCGAATGCTTCTTGCAGATTTTTCATCTGCTCAGCAAGCATTGCAAAATTCTCCTCTTTCTGTTTCAGCTGGCTCGCCAGCTTCTCTATTCTCGCCATCCATCGTGGATGGCGATCGTACCGTGATGAAAATCACAGTAGGATCGCACTGTAAGTCCGGGTGGGTCGCAGTCGCACAAGTGTATGCTCGTGACGGCTGCTAGCTCGGAACTGGGCTGCTCATGAAATGACGGCGGCCTCTATTTATATTGACCGGTTCTTACCTAGAGAGGGGATAAGTCCTTACGACAGGCGAGACTCTGCCCCTGCCGTCAAGCACGCGCTGATTGGTCGGCTAGTTCATATTTTTAGCTTCGCAGGCGATCACAACTGAAAACAATCTTGTTGTAACCGTTTTTTTAAGAGATTATGAATTTCCAAATCTCCCCGAACCGAGGAACCTCGAATAACCCTCGCTATCAGTAGCGCTACTACCGTTAGGTCTTGGTTGGTACATCGACATCCGAATAGGCGTCGAGCACCTAGGCAGACCGTCTTCAAGCATCGCTTCATTCACCATCAGATCCATCTTCGAACTAAAGTCTGACTGCTCATGAAATGACGACGGCCTCTATTTATATTGACCGGTTCTTACCTGGAGAGGGGATAAGTCCTTACGACAGGCGTAGACTCTGCCACCTGCCGTCAAGCGCAAGCTGATTGGTCGGCTAGTTCATATTTTTAGCTTCGCAGGCAATCACAACTGAAAACAATCTTGTTGTAACCGTTTTTTAAGAGATTATGAATTTCCAAATCTCTAATGTCAATATCACTAGGGCTAACGGATATTCTTCGGTTGAATATAAATCAGTGGCTCTAAAAAAAAGCGTATTTCAAGAGATTATGAATTTTCAAATCTATAATGACAATATCATTAGGGCTAACAGATAATCTTTTTTCATTGCAGATAAATTAGTGGCTCTGAAAGAACCTGTTTTTTTTTTCAGGACATTTACTTCCTGATGAGCCCAGAGAGCACCCCTGGAATTGCGCATGGTGTCCCCCGAAGCCTTGGAGCCACGCCTCCCAAGTCCAACCTGCAGCGGAACCTAGAATAACCCTCGTTGTCACTAGGGCTGCTACAGTTACGTCTTGGTTGGTACATCGACCTCCGAATAGGCGTCGAGCACCTAGGCAGACCGTCTTCAAGCATCGCTTCATTCACCATCAGATCCATCTTCGAACTAAAGACTGACTGCTCATGATTTTTTTTTTTTTTTTTTTTTTTTTTTTTTTAACGAGGGGGGAACGCATTTACGCACCATACCATAGCACGAGCTACGACGTGTGTGGGGCTCCAGGGTCTTGAAGAGATCACCTAATACCCACTAAACCCTAAACCTCCGCGTGGCCCGACTCATCAGCGTCTCGGTAGGCCATGTGTTGTGCGTGACCTGCGGTCTGCTACAACGTCTCCTCATGTGTTTCAGTCTCTGGGAACGCCGGGTTGGTTCCCTTTACCTCGCACATTCTATCGATGTCGTTAAGCGATCATCGATAGAGGGTCTGCTAGTTTCTCTTGAAACTCTTGTTTTCGAAAAATCAAGAGTTTCAAGTCATCTTACCAATATGTTGTTCCTGGTCCTGGTCCTGAAGGGTCCTGGTCCTGGTGGGTCCTGGTCGTGGCGGGTCCTGGTCCCGGTGGGTCCTGGTCCCGGTGGTTCCTGGTCCTCTGCATCCACGCCGTGGGGGGGGGGGGGAGCAGCCGCAAATTCTCCTAGTCTCCTAGTCAAGGTTCCAGTTAGCGGGTGCCAACTGGGACCTTGGTCTGGGGTACCTGGTTCTGCGGTTGCGAGGCCTCTCGTCCGGATCGTAGTCCATGAGGAATCGTAGCTGCTCGTTCGGGTGGTCCTGAGCTTTCTCGAAGGTCTTCTCCGCTTTTTTCCTCATGTACTCGTGGATGGTATCCCAATGCAGGTCTCTACGCAAGGTTGAGTTCCTTACGTAGGAAGGTGCATTGGTGGCGATCCGGAGTAGCTTCATCTCTAGAGCAGCAAGTCGCTTGCGGTAGCTGGGGGCAGCGTACCCCCAGACCGCGGAGGCGTAAGCGAGCTGAGGTCTGGCGATGGCCTTGATCAGCCGTAGCTTGGTCGCTAGCGGCATCTGGCTGTGTCTACCCAGTAATGGATAGAGTTGAGCCATGGCTGCTCTGGTTTTTGCGATGACAGCTTCTATGTGCGCTTTCCAGGTGAGGGACTTGTCAAAAACGATCCCCAGATATTTGACATTGTCGCTCCACTGGATATCTTCATCGAAGATGGATGCTTCGAGAGGTCTTGCAATCCTTCTTCGTTGAATGAAGATTGCCTGCGTCTTCTGGACGTTGATGCGGATTTTCCATTTCACGCACCAGTCCTGAATTTGGTCCAGTTCACCCTGTAGTCTCCTACGGATGATCTCGGGTCGTCTATGCTTGGCGGCTATAGCAGTGTCGTCTGCATATAGGGCCAGCATTGTGTCAGCTGTCTTCGGCACATCGTAAGTATAGATGTTGTAGAGCAGGGGGGCTAAGGCTGACCCCTGGGGCACGCCTGCTTCCAGCTGACGTCTTGTTGAATGGCATGTACCAATCTTCACCGTGAACCATCTTTGTGTTAGATAGCTCTGGATCAGTTGGCACATGTTCGCATCGATTCCGGCGGCTTCCATTTTGGCGATGAGTCCATCGTGCCAAACTCGGTCGAAGGCTCGTTCCACGTCCAGCAGGACGAGACCGGTTGCCTCCTGGAGATTGAAGCCGCTGGTGATGTTTTCCGTCAGTCGTAGCGCTTGGAGTTCCGTGTTGTGGGAGGATCTGAAGCCGAATTGCTCTGGGGGAGAAGTTGCAGTTCTTCTGCCTGCTTCTCTAGTCGAACGGCGATAGCCTTTTCGACTACTTTGCCCACCGAGGAAACCAGGCTGATGGGCCGGTAGTTCTGGGGCAACTTCCGGTCCTTGCCTGGCTTGGTGAGCATTATAACCTGGGCTTCCCGCCACCCGCCGCGGGAAGTGGTTAAGTCTCAGAGTGGCATTGGCGATGTTGGTGAGCGCAGCAATGCCTTTGGTGGGAAGGTTCTTCAGCATCCTATTGTTGATGCCGTCCCTTCCCGGCGCCTTTCTGACCTTCAACCTGCGGATGATCAGACGGATTTCCTCTGGACTGGAGGGGTGATCCGTCTCCTGGCCAGGTGGTCGACTCCTCATGTTTTCGGCTGCGACTTCCACGGCCTCCTCGTGGTTGTCGTCCTCGTCTTCATGGTAATTGAGTCTGCATTCGGATTCTAGCGAATCGGCGAATGCTTCGGCTTTTTCTTCACTGGAGTAGGCCAAGCCGCGTTGGCCGTGAAGAGTGGGGATCGTGGTGCGCTGACGACGAAATTTTCGCTGCATAGACCAGGCCGTACCATCCTGGGTCTCTAGTTCTGCACAGGCTGCATTCCATCTGTTGTTTTGGAGTTCCGCGAGTGCGTTCTTCAGAGCTAACGATGCTCTGTTTCGCGCAACTCTCGACTCCTCTGTCAACAGCTGGAGATGTTCTCGCTTGAGTCTTCTGTTCTCCCTGATCAGGTGCCTAATATGGTGCGGTGCTGGACCATTTAGGTATCTAGGAACTGCCGTAGTCTCGGAGCGGGTGCTGTCCTCGTGCGCTCGCAGGACAGCATTCTCCAGCTCCTCTACTGCGTTGTCCAGTTCCTCCGCTGATCGGATGGTTGGAATTTGAGTGATGTTCCTCTGGACGTTGGATTTGTAAAGGTTCCAGTTCGTCCGTTTAGTGCTCAAGCTATCTCGAGTTCTAGACCCTGTACCAAGTGTTAGTAGAATCGGATTGTGGTCCGACGATCCTTCCACCAGGGTCTCTATCTCGAACTCCTCTCTGATGTTGCGGAGGATGGCTATGTCCAGTACCGCAGGTCGCCCAAGGCCGAATGGAATGTAGGTTGGTTGCTCCGGACCGACGATGACCCCCGCCAGGGCATCGACGTGTTCCTGGAGCTGCCTTGCATTCCTGTCTTCGACGTTGTTGTTCCAAGCCGGAGACTTGCAGTTTAGATCTCCGATGACTATGCGTGCTCCTGGGCCTCTCAGGAGGTCCGCGATGTCATCTTCGTCTAGGGCCTCCCCTGGTGGCACATATAGGGAGGTGATTCTGTAGGGACGGTGGTTGTGATGGACCTGGACCGTGATTCCGTCCCCATTTATGTCTGCGGCATCGTCGAGGACATGACTCGTCAAGGTACGTTTGACGAGTAATGCGACTCCTCCACCTCTGCCCCTTCTGTCGTAGCGGTACGTCTCGTACCGCGGGAACGTCAGACTATGGGCAGCATCCAACTTCGTTTCTTGGATGGCCATCACCTCTGGTTGGTACTGGTCTAGTATCTCCTGGATTTCTGGTTTCCGTGCCCTGAAACCGTTGATGTTCCAGGAGATAATGCGTAGAGATTCTACGTTTTGACCTGTAGACATTTCGGGTCTAGTGCTTGTCTTGCATCTTGGCCTCGAGTGCATCCAGGCGGGTTATGATGGCT
Source organism: Acanthoscelides obtectus (assembly GCA_963669975.1). Lineage (NCBI taxonomy): Eukaryota > Metazoa > Arthropoda > Insecta > Coleoptera > Chrysomelidae > Acanthoscelides > Acanthoscelides obtectus. Next base: position 74,693,620 of record CAVLJG010000010.1, read on the forward strand.
TGCATCATTGCTAGCAGTCTGTCATCGCCGTGTTGCTTCTGCGCAGTAGTTCCAGTAGCAGTGGCGGCTGCTGGGGCAGAAGTGGACATAGGCTTCTTCACTTTTTGGGCGTAAGAAGTCCTATTTGTGGTGGGGACTGCTTTGGGGGCAGAAGCAGCTTTCTTCGGCGCCTTACTACATCCCTTGTAGTTGGCGGGGTGGCCTTCTCCACAGAGGCAACACTTGGCGTTTCGTTGCCCTGTTGGCGGCGCTGGCAGACTGCAGCTGGTGCTGTTGTGGTCCTCTCCACATTTAACGCACCGTTCAGCGAGACGGCAGTTCCGCTGTGTGTGCCCGTACCGCTGGCAGCGGTAGCACTGGCTGGGCTCGGAAGACTTTTTCTTCCTCTCGAAGCTGACCGTGAGCATGGCCAGCCTCTGGATCTCTGCAAGCTTTTCCGGCATCTTCGTCTTGACGAGGAAGAGCGGAAGTGGCTTCTTTGTGGTCCTTGAGGTCAGCTGCTGAACCACGGCGTCTGCGATGCCCTGGCTCACCAGATCCTCTTTGATGTCATTGACTGACATCTCTCTCGGAAGCCCACGAATGACCCTCTGGTCCATCCTGTCCTCCTTCAGTTGATATGTGAAGAAGGGCCGCTTGATGGATTCAAGCAGTGCGACTAGCTGACGGTAGTCAGCTGGTGTATTTGTGAATACCTTCACACTGGTACCCGCCGTCCTCGCTTTGGAGAATTGAATCCCCTTGCTGTTCATCATCCTACTCAAGGATGACCAATCAGCGGTGCCCTCGATGTTGATTGGCGGAACTCCTGTTCCTGCCATGGGGGCCTCGGTGGTCCTGGTTGCTCTAGGACCACTCTTCTTTGTGGCAGCTGGCATCTTTCGCTGCCTAGGTTCTTCTTCTTCTTCGGAGGAGGAAACTCGCACCCGCTTCCTCCGTCTGGTGGCGACACTGAAGTCGGTGTCGTCCGTCCTCTTCTCCGCTTCTTCTACGTCGATATTTTGGGCATCCATGTCCAAGTTCTCCGTAGGCTTCTGGTCCTCCTCTCCCTGGTCCTCTTCTTCTTCTTCTTCCTCCATCTTCTTCGCCTTCCTCTTTGCTTTGAGGAGCTTCCTTTTTACATCATCGATTTCATCCCTCGCCCGCTCAAATGCTTCTTGCAGATTTTTCATCTGCTCAGCAAGCATTGCAAAATTCTCTTCTTTCTGCTTCAGCTGGCTCGCCAGCTTCTCTACTTTCGCCATCGTGGATGGCGATCGTACCGCGATGAAAATCACAGTAGGATCGCACTGTATGTCCGGGTGGGTCGCAGTCGCACGAGTGTATGCTCGTGACGGCTGCTAGCTCGGGGGGCTGCTCATGAAATGACGACGGCCTCTATTTATATTGACCGGTTCTTACCTGGCGAGGGGATAAGTCCTTACGACAGGCGAGACTCTGCCCCTGCCGTCAAGCGCGCGCTGATTGGTCGGCTAGTTCATATTTTTAGCTTCGCAGGCAATCACAACTGAAAACAATCTTGTTGTAACCGTTTTTTTTAAGAGATTATGAATTTCCAAATCTCTAATGTCAATATCACTAGGGCTAACGGATATTCTTCCGTTGAATATAAATCAGTGGCTCTGAAAAAAGCGTTTTTCAAGAGATTATGAATTTTCAAATCTATAATGACAATATCATTAGGGCTAACAGATAATCTTTTTTCATTGCAGATAAATTGGTGGCTCTGAAAAGAACCTGTTTTTTTTTCAGGACATTTACTTCCTGATGAGCCCAGAGAGCACCCCTGGAATTGCGCATGGTGTCCCCCGGAGCCTTGGAGCCACGCCTCCCAAGTCCAACCTGCAGCGGAACCTAGAATAACCCTCGTTGTCACTAGGGCTGCTACAGTTAGGTCTTGGTTGGTACATCGACCTCCGAATTGGCATCGAGCACCTAGGCAGACCGTCTTCAAGCATCGCTTCATTCACCATCAGATCCATCTTCGAACTAAAGTCTGACTGCTCATGAAATGACGGCGGCCTCTATTTATATTGACCGGTTCTTACCTGGAGAGGGGATAAGTCCTCACGAAAGGCATAGACTCTGCCCCCTGCCGTCAAGCGCGCGCTGATTGGTCAGCTAGTTCATGTTTTTAGCTTCGCAGTCAATCACAACTGAAAGGAGATGTCAATCGATGACATCAAAGAGGATCTAGTGAGCCAAGGTATCGCAGACGCCGAGGTTCAGCAGATGACCACAAGGACCACCAAGAAGCCACTTCCGCTCTTCATCGTCAAGACGAAGCTGGCGGAAAAGCTTCTAGAGATCCAGAGGCTGGCCATGCTCACGGTCAGCTTCGAGAGAAAGTAAAAGTCCACCGAGCCCAGCCAATGCTACCGCTACCAGCGGTACGGACACACGCAGCGAAACTGCCGTCTCGCTGAACGGTGCGTAAAGTGTGGTGAGCACCACAGCAGCACCAACTGCAGTCTGCCGTCGCCGCCAACAGGGCAACGAAATGCCAAATGCTGCCTTTGAGGAGAAGGACACCCAGAAAACTACAAAGGATGTAGTAAGGCCCCGAGGAGAGCTGCTGCTGCCCCCAAAGCAGTCTCCACCTCAAATAGGACCTCTTACGCAGAAAAAGCGAAGAAAACCATGCCCACTTCTGCCCCAGCAGCCGCCCCTGCTACTGGAACTACTGCGCAGAAGCAACACGATGACAGACTGCTAGCTATGATGCAAGCCATCATAACCCGTCTAGATGCACTCGAGGCCAAGATGCAAGACAAGCATTAGACCAGTAATGACTACAGGTGAAAACGTGGAATCTCTACGCATTATCTCCTGGAACATCAACGGATTCAGGGCACGGAAACCAGAAATCCAGGAGATACTAGACCAGTACCAACCAGAGGTGATGGCCATCCAAGTAACGAAATTGTATGCTGCCCATAGTCTGACGTTCCCGCGGTACGAGACGTACCACTACGACAGAAGAGGCAGAGGTGGAGGAGTCGCATTACTCGTCAAACGTACCTTGACGAGTCATGTCCTCGACGACGCCGCAAACATCAATGGGGACGGAATCACGGTCCAGGTCCAACACAACCACCGTCCCTACAGAATCTCCCTATATGTGCCACCAGGGGAGGCCCTAGACGAAGATGACATCGCTGACCTCCTGAGAGGCCCAGGAGCACGCATAGTCATCGGAGATCTAAACTGCAAGTCTCCGGCATGGAACAACAACGTCGAAGACAGGAATGCAAGGCAGCTCCAAGAACACGTCGATGCCCTGGCGGGGGTCATCGTCGGTCCGGAGCAACCAACCTACATTCCATTCGGCCTTGGGCGACCTGCGGTACTGAACATGGCCATCCTCCGCAACATCAGAGAGGAGTTCGAGATAGAGACCCTGGTGGAAGGATCGTCGGACCACAATCCGATACTACTAACACTTGGCACAGGGTCTACAACTCGAGATAGCTTGAACACCAAACGGACGAACTGGAACCACTACAAATCCAACGTCCAAAGGAACATCATTCAAATTTCAACCATCCAATCAGCGGAGGAACTGGACAACGCAGTAGAGGAGCTGGAGAATGCTGTCCTGCGAGCGCACGAGGACAGCACCCGCTCCGAGACTACGGCAGTTCCTAGACACCTAAATGGTCCAGCACCGCACCATATTAGGCACCTGATCAAGGAGAACAGAAGACTCAAGCGAGAACATCTCCAGCTGTTGTCAGAGGAATCGAGAGTGGCGCGAAACAGAGCATCGCTAGCTCTGAAGAACGCACTCGCGGAACTCCAAAACAGCAGATGGAATGCAGCCTGTGCAGAACTAGAGACCCAAGATGGTACGGTCTGGACTATGTAGTGAAAATTTCGACGTCAGCGCACCACGATCCCCACTCTTCACGGCCAACGCGGCTTGGCCTACTCCAGTGAAGAAAAAGCCGAAGCATTCGCCGATTCGCTAGAATCCGAATGCAGACTCAATCACCATGAAGACGAGGACGACAACCACGAGGAGGCCGTGAAAGTCGCAGCCGAAATCATGAGGAGTCGACCACCTGGCCAGGAGACGGATCACCCCTCCAGTCCAGAGGATATCCGTCTGATCATCCGCAGGTTGAAGGTCGGAAAGGCGCCGGGAAGGGACGGCATCAACAACAGGATGCTGAAGAACCTTCCCTCCAAAGGCATTGCTGCGCTCACCAACATCGCCAACGCCACTTTGAGACTTAACCACTTTCCGCGGCGGTGGCGGGAAGCCCAGGTTATAATGCTCACCAAGCCGGGCAAGGACCGGAAGTTGCCCCAGAACTACCGGCCCATCAGCCTGGTTTCCTCGATGGGCAAAGTAGTCGAGAAGGCTATCGCCGTTCGACTAGAGAAGCAGGCAGAAGAACTGCAACTTCTCCCCCCAGAGCAATTCGGCTTCAGATCCTTCCACAACACGGAACTCCAAGCGCTACGACTGACAGAAAACATCACCAGCGGCTTCAATCTCCAGGAGGCAACCATCCTCGTCCTGCTGGACGTGGAACGAGCCTTCGATCGAGTTTGGCACGATGGACTCATCGCCAAAATGGAAGCCGCCGGAATCGATGCGAACATGTGCCAACTGATCCAGAGCTATCTAACACAAAGATGGTTCACGGTGAAGATTGGAACATGCCACTCAACAAGACGACAGCTGGAAGCAGGCGTGCCTCAGGGGTCAGCCTTAGCCCCCTGCTCTACAACATCTATACTCACGACGTACCGAAGACAGCTGACACAATGCTGGCCCTATATGCAGACGACACTGCTATAGCCGCCAAGCATCGACGACCCGAGATCATCCGTAGGAGACTACAGGGTGAACTGGACCACATCCAGAACTGGTGCGTGAAATGGAAAATCCGCATCAACGTCCAGAGACAGCAAGCAACGACGACACCGATTTCAGAGTCACCACCAGACGGAGGAAGCGGGTGCGAGTTTCCTCCTCCGAAGACGAGTCGATAAGGCAGCCAAGGATGCCAGCTGCCGCCACCAAGAAGAGTCCTAGAGCAGCCAGGACCATCGATGCGAACATGTGCCAACTGATCCAGAGCTATCTAACACAAAGATGGTTCACGGTGAAGATTGGAACATGCCACTTAACAAGACGACAGCTGGAAGCAGGCGTGCCCCAGGGGTCAGCCTTAGCCCCCTGCTCTACAACATCTATACTCACGACGTACCGAAGACAGCTGACACAATGCTGGCCCTATATGCAGACGTCACTGCTATCGCCGCTAAGCATCGACGACCCGAGTTCATCCGTAGGAGACTACAGGATGAACTGGACCACATCCAGGACTGGTGCGTAAAATGGAAGATCCGCATCAACGTCCAGAAGATGCAGGCAATCTTCATCCAACGAAGAAGGATTGCAAGACCTCTCGAAGCATCCATCTTCGACGAAGATATCCAGTGGAGCGACAAAGTCAAATATCTGGGGATCGTATTTGACAAGGCCCTCACCTGGAAAGCCCACATAGAAGCTGTCATCGCAAAGACCAGAGCAGCCATGGCTCAACTCTACCCATTACTGGGTAGACACAGCCGGATGCCGCTAGCGACCAAGCTACGGCTGATCAAGGCCATCGCCAGACCTCAGCTCGCCTACGCCTCCGCGGTCTGGGGGTACGCTGCCCCCAGCTACCGCAAGCGACTTGCTGCTCTAGAGATGAAGCTACTCCGGATCGCCACCAGTGCACCATCCTACGTAAGAAACTCAACCTTGCGTAGAGACCTGCATTGGGACACCATTCACGAGTACATGAGGAAAAAAGCGGAGAAGACCTTCCAGAAAGCTCAGAACCACCGGAACGAGTAGCTACGATTCCTCATGGACTACGATCCGGACGAGAGGCCTCGCAACCGCAGAACCAGGTACCCTAGACCAAGGTCCCAGTTGGCACCCGCTAACTGGAACCTTGACTAGGAGACTAGGAGAACCCGCGGTTGCTCCCCCCCCACCACGGCGTGGATGCAGAGGACCAGGAACCACCGGGACCAGGACCAGGACCCGCCACGACCAGGACCCACCAGGACCAGGACCCTTCAGGACCAGGACCCTTCAGGACCAGGACCAGGAACAATATATAGGTAAGAGGACCCGAAACTCTCGATTTTTCGAAAACAAGAGTTTCAAGAGAACATAGCAGACCCTCTAGCGATGATCGATTAACGACATCGATAGAATGTGCGAGGTAAAGGGAACCAACCCGGCGTTCCCAGAGACTGAAACACATGAGGAGACGTTGTAGCAGACCGTAGGTCACGCACAACACATGGCCTACCGAGACGCTGATGAGTCGGGCCACGCGGAGGTTAGGGTTTAGTGGGTATTAGGTGGTCTCCTCAAGACAACCTGGCTCACTAGATCCTCTTTGATGTCATTGACTGACATCTCTCTCGGAAGCCCACGAATGACCCTCTGGTCCATCCTGTCCTCCTTCAGTTGATATGTGAAGAAGGGCCGCTTGATGGATTCCAGCAGTGCGACTAGCTGACGGTAGTCAGCTGGTGTATTTGTGAATACCTTCACACTGGTACCCGCCGTCCTCGCTTTGGAGAATTGAATCCCCTTGCTGTTCATCATCCTACTCAAGGATGACCAATCAGCGGTGCCCTCGATGTTGATTGGCGGAACTCCTGTTCCTGCCATGGGGGCCTCGGTGGTCCTGGTTGCTCTAGGACCTCTCTTCTTGGTGGCAGCTGGCATCTTTGGCTGCCTGGGTTCTTCTTCTTCTTCGGAGGAGGAAACTCGCACCCGCTTCCTCCGTCTGGTGGCGACACTGAAATCGGTGTCGTCCGTCCTCTTCTCGGCTTCGTCTACGTCGATATCTTGGGCATCCATGTCCAAGTTCTCCGTAGGCTTCTGGTCCTCCTCTCCCTGGTCCTCTTCTTCTTCTTCTTCCTCCGTCTTCTTCGCTTTCCTCTTTGCTTTGAGGAGCTTCCTTTTTACCTCATCGATTTCATCCCTCGCCCGCTCGAATGCTTCTTGCAGATTTTTCATCTGCTCAGCAAGCATTGCAAAATTCTCCTCTTTCTGTTTCAGCTGGCTCGCCAGCTTCTCTATTCTCGCCATCCATCGTGGATGGCGATCGTACCGTGATGAAAATCACAGTAGGATCGCACTGTAAGTCCGGGTGGGTCGCAGTCGCACAAGTGTATGCTCGTGACGGCTGCTAGCTCGGAACTGGGCTGCTCATGAAATGACGGCGGCCTCTATTTATATTGACCGGTTCTTACCTAGAGAGGGGATAAGTCCTTACGACAGGCGAGACTCTGCCCCTGCCGTCAAGCACGCGCTGATTGGTCGGCTAGTTCATATTTTTAGCTTCGCAGGCGATCACAACTGAAAACAATCTTGTTGTAACCGTTTTTTTAAGAGATTATGAATTTCCAAATCTCCCCGAACCGAGGAACCTCGAATAACCCTCGCTATCAGTAGCGCTACTACCGTTAGGTCTTGGTTGGTACATCGACATCCGAATAGGCGTCGAGCACCTAGGCAGACCGTCTTCAAGCATCGCTTCATTCACCATCAGATCCATCTTCGAACTAAAGTCTGACTGCTCATGAAATGACGACGGCCTCTATTTATATTGACCGGTTCTTACCTGGAGAGGGGATAAGTCCTTACGACAGGCGTAGACTCTGCCACCTGCCGTCAAGCGCAAGCTGATTGGTCGGCTAGTTCATATTTTTAGCTTCGCAGGCAATCACAACTGAAAACAATCTTGTTGTAACCGTTTTTTAAGAGATTATGAATTTCCAAATCTCTAATGTCAATATCACTAGGGCTAACGGATATTCTTCGGTTGAATATAAATCAGTGGCTCTAAAAAAAAGCGTATTTCAAGAGATTATGAATTTTCAAATCTATAATGACAATATCATTAGGGCTAACAGATAATCTTTTTTCATTGCAGATAAATTAGTGGCTCTGAAAAGAACCTGTTTTTTTTTTCAGGACATTTACTTCCTGATGAGCCCAGAGAGCACCCCTGGAATTGCGCATGGTGTCCCCCGAAGCCTTGGAGCCACGCCTCCCAAGTCCAACCTGCAGCGGAACCTAGAATAACCCTCGTTGTCACTAGGGCTGCTACAGTTACGTCTTGGTTGGTACATCGACCTCCGAATAGGCGTCGAGCACCTAGGCAGACCGTCTTCAAGCATCGCTTCATTCACCATCAGATCCATCTTCGAACTAAAGACTGACTGCTCATGATTTTTTTTTTTTTTTTTTTTTTTTTTTTTTTTTTTTTTAACGAGGGGGGAATGCATTTACGCACCATACCATAGCACGAGCTACGACGTGTGTGGGGCTCCAGGGTCTTGAAGAGATCACCTAATACCCACTAAACCCTAAACCTCCGCGTGGCCCGACTCATCAGCGTCTCGGTAGGCCATGTGTTGTGCGTGACCTGCGGTCTGCTACAACGTCTCCTCATGTGTTTCAGTCTCTGGGAACGCCGGGTTGGTTCCCTTTACCTCGCACATTCTATCGATGTCGTTAAGCGATCATCGATAGAGGGTCTGCTAGTTTCTCTTGAAACTCTTGTTTTCGAAAAATCAAGAGTTTCAAGTCATCTTACCAATATGTTGTTCCTGGTCCTGGTCCTGAAGGGTCCTGGTCCTGGTGGGTCCTGGTCGTGGCGGGTCCTGGTTGGTCCTGGTCCCGGTGGGTCCTGGTCCCGGTGGTTCCTGGTCCTCTGCATCCACGCCGTGGGGGGGGGGGGGGAGCAGCCGCAAATTCTCCTAGTCTCCTAGTCAAGGTTCCAGTTAGCGGGTGCCAACTGGGACCTTGGTCTGGGGTACCTGGTTCTGCGGTTGCGAGGCCTCTCGTCCGGATCGTAGTCCATGAGGAATCGTAGCTGCTCGTTCGGGTGGTCCTGAGCTTTCTCGAAGGTCTTCTCCGCTTTTTTCCTCATGTACTCGTGGATGGTATCCCAATGCAGGTCTCTACGCAAGGTTGAGTTCCTTACGTAGGAAGGTGCATTGGTGGCGATCCGGAGTAGCTTCATCTCTAGAGCAGCAAGTCGCTTGCGGTAGCTGGGGGCAGCGTACCCCCAGACCGCGGAGGCGTAAGCGAGCTGAGGTCTGGCGATGGCCTTGATCAGCCGTAGCTTGGTCGCTAGCGGCATCTGGCTGTGTCTACCCAGTAATGGATAGAGTTGATCCATGGCTGCTCTGGTTTTTGCGATGACAGCTTCTATGTGCGCTTTCCAGGTGAGGGACTTGTCAAAAACGATCCCCAGATATTTGACATTGTCGCTCCACTGGATATCTTCATCGAAGATGGATGCTTCGAGAGGTCTTGCAATCCTTCTTCGTTGAATGAAGATTGCCTGCGTCTTCTGGACGTTGATGCGGATTTTCCATTTCACGCACCAGTCCTGAATTTGGTCCAGTTCACCCTGTAGTCTCCTACGGATGATCTCGGGTCGTCTATGCTTGGCGGCTATAGCAGTGTCGTCTGCATATAGGGCCAGCATTGTGTCAGCTGTCTTCGGCACATCGTAAGTATAGATGTTGTAGAGCAGGGGGGCTAAGGCTGACCCCTGGGGCACGCCTGCTTCCAGCTGACGTCTTGTTGAATGGCATGTACCAATCTTCACCGTGAACCATCTTTGTGTTAGATAGCTCTGGATCAGTTGGCACATGTTCGCATCGATTCCGGCGGCTTCCATTTTGGCGATGAGTCCATCGTGCCAAACTCGGTCGAAGGCTCGTTCCACGTCCAGCAGGACGAGACCGGTTGCCTCCTGGAGATTGAAGCCGCTGGTGATGTTTTCCGTCAGTCGTAGCGCTTGGAGTTCCGTGTTGTGGGAGGATCTGAAGCCGAATTGCTCTGGGGGGAGAAGTTGCAGTTCTTCTGCCTGCTTCTCTAGTCGAACGGCGATAGCCTTTTCGACTACTTTGCCCACCGAGGAAACCAGGCTGATGGGCCGGTAGTTCTGGGGCAACTTCCGGTCCTTGCCTGGCTTGGTGAGCATTATAACCTGGGCTTCCCGCCACCGCCGCGGGATGCTCATGAAATGACGACGGCCTCTATTTATATTGACCGGTTCTTACCTAGAGAGGGGATAAGTCCTTACGACAGGCGAGACTCTGCCCCTGCCGTCAAGCACGCGCTGATTGGTCGGCTAGTTCATATTTTTAGCTTCGCAGGCGATCACAACTGAAAACAATCTTGTTGTAACCGTTTTTTTAAGAGATTATGAATTTCCAAATCTCCCCGAACCGAGGAACCTCGAATAACCCTCGCTATCAGTAGCGCTACTACCGTTAGGTCTTGGTTGGTACATCGACATCCGAATAGGCGTCGAGCACCTAGGCAGACCGTCTTCAAGCATCGCTTCATTCACCATCAGATCCATCTTCGAACTAAAGTCTGACTGCTCATGAAATGACGACGGCCTCTATTTATATTGACCGGTTCTTACCTGGAGAGGGGATAAGTCCTTACGACAGGCGTAGACTCTGCCACCTGCCGTCAAGCGCAAGCTGATTGGTCGGCTAGTTCATATTTTTAGCTTCGCAGGCAATCACAACTGAAAACAATCTTGTTGTAACCGTTTTTTAAGAGATTATGAATTTCCAAATCTCTAATGTCAATATCACTAGGGCTAACGGATATTCTTCGGTTGAATATAAATCAGTGGCTCTAAAAAAAAGCGTATTTCAAGAGATTATGAATTTTCAAATCTATAATGACAATATCATTAGGGCTAACAGATAATCTTTTTTCATTGCAGATAAATTAGTGGCTCTGAAAAGAACCTGTTTTTTTTTTCAGGACATTTACTTCCTGATGAGCCCAGAGAGCACCCCTGGAATTGCGCATGGTGTCCCCCGAAGCCTTGGAGCCACGCCTCCCAAGTCCAACCTGCAGCGGAACCTAGAATAACCCTCGTTGTCACTAGGGCTGCTACAGTTACGTCTTGGTTGGTACATCGACCTCCGAATAGGCGTCGAGCACCTAGGCAGACCGTCTTCAAGCATCGCTTCATTCACCATCAGATCCATCTTCGAACTAAAGACTGACTGCTCATGATTTTTTTTTTTTTTTTTTTTTTTTTTTTTTTTTTTTTTTTTAACGAGGGGGGAATGCATTTACGCACCATACCATAGCACGAGCTACGACGTGTGTGGGGCTCCAGGGTCTTGAAGAGATCACCTAATACCCACTAAACCCTAAACCTCCGCGTGGCCCGACTCATCAGCGTCTCGGTAGGCCATGTGTTGTGCGTGACCTGCGGTCTGCTACAACGTCTCCTCATGTGTTTCAGTCTCTGGGAACGCCGGGTTGGTTCCCTTTACCTCGCACATTCTATCGATGTCGTTAAGCGATCATCGATAGAGGGTCTGCTAGTTTCTCTTGAAACTCTTGTTTTCGAAAAATCAAGAGTTTCAAGTCATCTTACCAATATGTTGTTCCTGGTCCTGGTCCTGAAGGGTCCTGGTCCTGGTGGGTCCTGGTCGTGGCGGGTCCTGGTTGGTCCTGGTCCCGGTGGGTCCTGGTCCCGGTGGTTCCTGGTCCTCTGCATCCACGCCGTGGGGGGGGGGGAGCAGCCGCAAATTCTCCTAGTCTCCTAGTCAAGGTTCCAGTTAGCGGGTGCCAACTGGGACCTTGGTCTGGGGTACCTGGTTCTGCGGTTGCGAGGCCTCTCGTCCGGATCGTAGTCCATGAGGAATCGTAGCTGCTCGTTCGGGTGGTCCTGAGCTTTCTCGAAGGTCTTCTCCGCTTTTTTCCTCATGTACTCGTGGATGGTATCCCAATGCAGGTCTCTACGCAAGGTTGAGTTCCTTACGTAGGAAGGTGCATTGGTGGCGATCCGGAGTAGCTTCATCTCTAGAGCAGCAAGTCGCTTGCGGTAGCTGGGGGCAGCGTACCCCCAGACCGCGGAGGCGTAAGCGAGCTGAGGTCTGGCGATGGCCTTGATCAGCCGTAGCTTGGTCGCTAGCGGCATCTGGCTGTGTCTACCCAGTAATGGATAGAGTTGAGCCATGGCTGCTCTGGTTTTTGCGATGACAGCTTCTATGTGCGCTTTCCAGGTGAGGGACTTGTCAAAAACGATCCCCAGATATTTGACATTGTCGCTCCACTGGATATCTTCATCGAAGATGGATGCTTCGAGAGGTCTTGCAATCCTTCTTCGTTGAATGAAGATTGCCTGCGTCTTCTGGACGTTGATGCGGATTTTCCATTTCACGCACCAGTCCTGAATTTGGTCCAGTTCACCCTGTAGTCTCCTACGGATGATCTCGGGTCGTCTATGCTTGGCGGCTATAGCAGTGTCGTCTGCATATAGGGCCAGCATTGTGTCAGCTGTCTTCGGCACATCGTAAGTATAGATGTTGTAGAGCAGGGGGGCTAAGGCTGACCCCTGGGGCACGCCTGCTTCCAGCTGACGTCTTGTTGAATGGCATGTACCAATCTTCACCGTGAACCATCTTTGTGTTAGATAGCTCTGGATCAGTTGGCACATGTTCGCATCGATTCCGGCGGCTTCCATTTTGGCGATGAGTCCATCGTGCCAAACTCGGTCGAAGGCTCGTTCCACGTCCAGCAGGACGAGACCGGTTGCCTCCTGGAGATTGAAGCCGCTGGTGATGTTTTCCGTCAGTCGTAGCGCTTGGAGTTCCGTGTTGTGGGAGGATCTGAAGCCGAATTGCTCTGGGGGGAGAAGTTGCAGTTCTTCTGCCTGCTTCTCTAGTCGAACGGCGATAGCCTTTTCGACTACTTTGCCCACCGAGGAAACCAGGCTGATGGGCCGGTAGTTCTGGGGCAACTTCCGGTCCTTGCCTGGCTTGGTGAGCATTATAACCTGGGCTTCCCGCCACCGCCGCGGGATGCTCATGAAATGACGACGGCCTCTATTTATATTGACCGGTTCTTACCTGGCGAGGGGATAAGTCCTTACGACAGGCGAGACTCTGCCCCTGCCGTCAAGCGCGCGCTGATTGGTCGGCTAGTTCATATTTTTAGCTTCACAGGCAATCACAACTGAAAACAATCTTGTTGTAAACCGTTTTTTTAAGAGATTATGAATTTCCAAATCTCTAATGTCAATATCTCTAGGGCTAACGGATATTCTTCCGTTGAATATAAATCAGTGGCTCTGAAAAAAAGCGTTTTTCAAGAGATTATGAATTTTCAAATCTATAATGACAATATCATTAGGGCTAACAGATAATCTTTTTTCATTGCAGATAAATTAGTGGCTCTGAAAAGAACCTGTTTTTTTTCAGGACATTTACTTCCTGATGAACCCAGAGAGCACCCCTGGAATTGCGCATGGTGTCCCCCGAAGCCTTGGAGCCACGCCTCCCAAGTCCAACCTGCAGCGGAACCTAGAATAACCCTCGTTGTGACTAGGGCTGCTACAGTTAGGTCTTGGTTGGTACATCGACCTCCGAATAGGCGTCGAGCACCTAGGCAGACCGTCTTCAAGCATCGCTTCATTCACCATCAGATCCATCTCCGAACTAAAGTCTGAATGCTCATGAAATGACGGCGGCCTCTATTTATATTGACCGGTTCTTACCTGGAGAGGGGATAAGTCCTTACGACAGGCGAGACTCTGCCCCTGCCGTCAAGCGCGCGCTGATTGGTCGGCTAGTTCATATTTTTAGCTTCGCAGGCAATCACAACTGAAAACAATCTTGTTGTAACCGTTTTTTTAAGAGATTATGAATTTCCAAATCTCTAATGTCAATATCTCTAGGGCTAACGGATATTCTTCCGTTGAATATAAATCAGTGGCTCTGAAAAAAAGCGTTTTTCAAGAGATTATGAATTTTCAAATCTATAATGACAATATCATTAGGGCTAACAGATAATCTTTTTTCATTGCAGATAAATTAATGGCTCTGAAAAGAACCTGTTTTTTTTTCAGGACATTTCCTTCCTGATGAGCCCAGAGAGCACCCCTGGAATTGCGCATGGTGTCCCCCGAAGCCTTGGAGCCACGCCTCCCAAGTCCAACCTGCAGCGGAACCTAGAATAACCCTCGTTGTCACTAGGGCTGCTACAGTTAGGTCTTGGTTGGTACATCGACCTCCGAATAGGCGTCGAACACCTAGGCAGACCGTCTTCAAGCATCGCTTCATTCACCATCAGATCCATCTTCGAACTAAAGACTGACTGCTCATGAAATGACGACGGCCTCTATTTATATTGACCGGTTCTTACCTGGACAGGGGATAAGTCCTTACGACAGGCGAGACTCTGCCCCCTGCCGTCAAGCGCGCGCTGATTGGTCGGCTAGTTCATATTTTTGGCTTCGCAGGCAATCACAACTGAAAACAATATAGTTGTAACCGTTTTTTCAAGTGATTATGAATTTTCAAATCTATAATGACAATATCATTAGGGCTAACAGATAATCTTTTTTCATTGCAGATAAATTAGTGGCTCTGAAAGGAACCGGTTTTTTTTCAGGACATTTACTTCCTGATGAGCCCAGAGAGCACCCCTGGAATTGCGCATGGTGTCCCCCGAAGCCTTGGAGCCACGCCTCCCAAGTCCAACCTGCAGCGGAACCTCGAATAACCCTCGCTATCAGTAGCGCTACTTCAGTTAGGTCTTGGTTGGTACATCGACCTCCGAATAGGCGTCGAGCACCTAGGCAGACCGTCTTCAAGCATCGCTTCATTCACCATCAGATCCATCTTCGAACTAAAGTCTGAATGCTCATGAAATGACGGCGGCCTCTATTTATATTGACCGGTTCTTACCTGGAGAGGGGATAAGTCCTTACGACAGGCGTAGACTCTGCCCCCTGCCGTCAAGCGCGCGCTGATTGGTCGGCTAGTTCATATTTTTAGCTTCGCAGGCAATCACAACTGAAAACAATATAGTTGTAACCGTTTTTTCAAAAGATTATGAATTTTCAAATCTATAATGACAATATCGTTAGGGCTAACAGATAATCTTTTTTCATTGCAGATGAATTAGTGGCTCTGAAAAGAACCGGTTTTTTTTCAGGACATTTACTTCCTGATGAACCCAGAGAGCACCCCTGGAATTGCGCATGGTGTCCCCCGAAGCCTTGGAGCCACGCCTCCCAAGTCCAACCTGCAGCGGAACCTAGAATAACCCTCGTTGTCACTAGGGCTGCTACAGTTAGGTCTTGGTTGGTACATCGACCTCCGAATAGGCGTCGAGCACCTAGGCAGACCGTCTTCAAGCATCGCTTCATTCACCATCAGATCCATCTTCGAACTAAAGACTGACTGCTCATGAAATGACGACGGCCTCTATTTATATTGACCGGTTCTTACCTGGAGAGGGGATAAGTCCTTACGACAGGCGAGACTCTGCCCCTGCCGTCAAGCGCGCGCTGATTGGTCGGCTAGTTCATATTTTTAGCTTCACAGGCAATCACAACTGAAAACAATCTTGTTGTAACCGTTTTTTTAAGAGATTATGAATTTCCAAATCTCTAATGTCAATATCTCTAGGGCTAACGGATATTCTTCCGTTGAATATAAATCAGTGGCTCTGAAAAAAAGCGTTTTTCAAGAGATTATGAATTTTCAAATCTATAATGACAATATCATTAGGGCTAACAGATAATCTTTTTTCATTGCAGATAAATTAGTGGCTCTGAAAAGAACCTGTTTTTTTTTCAGGACATTTACTTCCTGATGAACCCAGAGAGCACCCCTGGAATTGCGCATGGTGTCCCCCGAAGCCTTGGAGCCACGCCTCCCAAGTCCAACCTGCAGCGGAACCTAGAATAACCCTCGTTGTGACTAGGGCTGCTACAGTTAGGTCTTGGTTGGTACATCGACCTCCGAATAGGCGTCGAGCACCTAGGCAGACCGTCTTCAAGCATCGCTTCATTCACCATCAGATCCATCTCCGAACTAAAGTCTGAATGCTCATGAAATGACGGCGGCCTCTATTTATATTGACCGGTTCTTACCTGGAGAGGGGATAAGTCCTTACGACAGGCGAGACTCTGCCCCTGCCGTCAAGCGCGCGCTGATTGGTCGGCTAGTTCATATTTTTAGCTTCGCAGGCAATCACAACTGAAAACAATCTTGTTGTAACCGTTTTTTTAAGAGATTATGAATTTCCAAATCTCTAATGTCAATATCTCTAGGGCTAACGGATATTCTTCCGTTGAATATAAATCAGTGGCTCTGAAAAAAAGCGTTTTTCAAGAGATTATGAATTTTCAAATCTATAATGACAATATCATTAGGGCTAACAGATAATCTTTTTTCATTGCAGATAAATTAATGGCTCTGAAAAGAACCTGTTTTTTTTTTCAGGACATTTCCTTCCTGATGAGCCCAGAGAGCACCCCTGGAATTGCGCATGGTGTCCCCCGAAGCCTTGGAGCCACGCCTCCCAAGTCCAACCTGCAGCGGAACCTAGAATAACCCTCGTTGTCACTAGGGCTGCTACAGTTAGGTCTTGGTTGGTACATCGACCTCCGAATAGGCGTCGAGCACCTAGGCAGACCGTCTTCAAGCATCGCTTCATTCACCATCAGATCCATCTTCGAACTAAAGACTGACTGCTCATGAAATGACGACGGCCTCTATTTATATTGACCGGTTCTTACCTGGAGAGGGGATAAGTCCTTACGACAGGCGAGACTCTGCCCCCTGCCGTCAAGCGCGCGCTGATTGGTCGGCTAGTTCATATTTTTGGCTTCGCAGGCAATCACAACTGAAAACAATATAGTTGTAACCGTTTTTTCAAGTGATTATGAATTTTCAAATCTATAATGACAATATCATTAGGGCTAACAGATAATCTTTTTTCATTGCAGATAAATTAGTGGCTCTGAAAGGAACCGGTTTTTTTTCAGGACATTTACTTCCTGATGAGCCCAGAGAGCACCCCTGGAATTGCGCATGGTGTCCCCCGAAGCCTTGGAGCCACGCCTCCCAAGTCCAACCTGCAGCGGAACCTCGAATAACCCTCGCTATCAGTAGCGCTACTTCAGTTAGGTCTTGGTTGGTACATCGACCTCCGAATAGGCGTCGAGCACCTAGGCAGACCGTCTTCAAGCATCGCTTCATTCACCATCAGATCCATCTTCGAACTAAAGTCTGAATGCTCATGAAATGACGGCGGCCTCTATTTATATTGACCGGTTCTTACCTGGAGAGGGGATAAGTCCTTACGACAGGCGTAGACTCTGCCCCCTGCCGTCAAGCGCGCGCTGATTGGTCGGCTAGTTCATATTTTTAGCTTCGCAGGCAATCACAACTGAAAACAATATAGTTGTAACCGTTTTTTCAAAAGATTATGAATTTTCAAATCTATAATGACAATATCGTTAGGGCTAACAGATAATCTTTTTTCATTGCAGATGAATTAGTGGCTCTGAAAAGAACCGGTTTTTTTTCAGGACATTTACTTCCTGATGAACCCAGAGAGCACCCCTGGAATTGCGCATGGTGTCCCCCGAAGCCTTGGAGCCACGCCTCCCAAGTCCAACCTGCAGCGGAACCTAGAATAACCCTCGTTGTCACTAGGGCTGCTACAGTTAGGTCTTGGTTGGTACATCGACCTCCGAATAGGCGTCGAGCACCTAGGCAGACCGTCTTCAAGCATCGCTTCATTCACCATCAGATCCATCTTCGAACTAAAGACTGACTGCTCATGAAATGACGACGGCCTCTATTTATATTGACCGGTTCTTACCTGGAGAGGGGATAAGTCCTTACGACAGGCGAGACTCTGCCCCTGCCGTCAAGCGCGCGCTGATTGGTCGGCTAGTTCATATTTTTAGCTTCACAGGCAATCACAACTGAAAACAATCTTGTTGTAACCGTTTTTTTAAGAGATTATGAATTTCCAAATCTCTAATGTCAATATCTCTAGGGCTAACGGATATTCTTCCGTTGAATATAAATCAGTGGCTCTGAAAAAAAGCGTTTTTCAAGAGATTATGAATTTTCAAATCTATAATGACAATATCATTAGGGCTAACAGATAATCTTTTTTCATTGCAGATAAATTAGTGGCTCTGAAAAGAACCTGTTTTTTTTTCAGGACATTTACTTCCTGATGAACCCAGAGAGCACCCCTGGAATTGCGCATGGTGTCCCCCGAAGCCTTGGAGCCACGCCTCCCAAGTCCAACCTGCAGCGGAACCTAGAATAACCCTCGTTGTCACTAGGGCTGCTACAGTTAGGTCTTGGTTGGTACATCGACCTCCGAATAGGCGTCGAGCACCTAGGCAGACCGTCTTCAAGCATCGCTTCATTCACCATCAGATCCATCTTCGAACTAAAGACTGACTGCTCATGAAATGACGACGGCCTCTATTTATATTGACCGGTTCTTACCTGGAGAGGGGATAAGTCCTTACGACAGGCGAGACTCTGCCCCTGCCGTCAAGCGCGCGCTGATTGGTCGGCTAGTTCATATTTTTAGCTTCACAGGCAATCACAACTGAAAACAATCTTGTTGTAACCGTTTTTTTAAGAGATTATGAATTTCCAAATCTCTAATGTCAATATCTCTAGGGCTAACGGATATTCTTCCGTTGAATATAAATCAGTGGCTCTGAAAAAAAGCGTTTTTCAAGAGATTATGAATTTTCAAATCTATAATGACAATATCATTAGGGCTAACAGATAATCTTTTTTCATTGCAGATAAATTAGTGGCTCTGAAAAGAACCTGTTTTTTTTTCAGGACATTTACTTCCTGATGAACCCAGAGAGCACCCCTGGAATTGCGCATGGTGTCCCCCGAAGCCTTGGAGCCACGCCTCCCAAGTCCAACCTGCAGCGGAACCTAGAATAACCCTCGTTGTGACTAGGGCTGCTACAGTTAGGTCTTGGTTGGTACATCGACCTCCGAATAGGCGTCGAGCACCTAGGCAGACCGTCTTCAAGCATCGCTTCATTCACCATCAGATCCATCTCCGAACTAAAGTCTGAATGCTCATGAAATGACGGCGGCCTCTATTTATATTGACCGGTTCTTACCTGGAGAGGGGATAAGTCCTTACGACAGGCGAGACTCTGCCCCTGCCGTCAAGCGCGCGCTGATTGGTCGGCTAGTTCATATTTTTAGCTTCGCAGGCAATCACAACTGAAAACAATCTTGTTGTAACCGTTTTTTTAAGAGATTATGAATTTCCAAATCTCTAATGTCAATATCTCTAGGGCTAACGGATATTCTTCCGTTGAATATAAATCAGTGGCTCTGAAAAAAGCGTTTTTCAAGAGATTATGAATTTTCAAATCTATAATGACAATATCATTAGGGCTAACAGATAATCTTTTTTCATTGCAGATAAATTAATGGCTCTGAAAAGAACCTGTTTTTTTTTTCAGGACATTTCCTTCCTGATGAGCCCAGAGAGCACCCCTGGAATTGCGCATGGTGTCCCCCGAAGCCTTGGAGCCACGCCTCCCAAGTCCAACCTGCAGCGGAACCTAGAATAACCCTCGTTGTCACTAGGGCTGCTACAGTTAGGTCTTGGTTGGTACATCGACCTCCGAATAGGCGTCGAGCACCTAGGCAGACCGTCTTCAAGCATCGCTTCATTCACCATCAGATCCATCTTCGAACTAAAGACTGACTGCTCATGAAATGACGACGGCCTCTATTTATATTGACCGGTTCTTACCTGGAGAGGGGATAAGTCCTTACGACAGGCGAGACTCTGCCCCCTGCCGTCAAGCGCGCGCTGATTGGTCGGCTAGTTCATATTTTTGGCTTCGCAGGCAATCACAACTGAAAACAATATAGTTGTAACCGTTTTTTCAAGTGATTATGAATTTTCAAATCTATAATGACAATATCATTAGGGCTAACAGATAATCTTTTTTCATTGCAGATAAATTAGTGGCTCTGAAAGGAACCGGTTTTTTTCAGGACATTTACTTCCTGATGAGCCCAGAGAGCACCCCTGGAATTGCGCATGGTGTCCCCCGAAGCCTTGGAGCCACGCCTCCCAAGTCCAACCTGCAGCGGAACCTCGAATAACCCTCGCTATCAGTAGCGCTACTTCAGTTAGGTCTTGGTTGGTACATCGACCTCCGAATAGGCGTCGAGCACCTAGGCAGACCGTCTTCAAGCATCGCTTCATTCACCATCAGATCCATCTTCGAACTAAAGTCTGAATGCTCATGAAATGACGGCGGCCTCTATTTATATTGACCGGTTCTTACCTGGAGAGGGGATAAGTCCTTACGACAGGCGTAGACTCTGCCCCCTGCCGTCAAGCGCGCGCTGATTGGTCGGCTAGTTCATATTTTTAGCTTCGCAGGCAATCACAACTGAAAACAATATAGTTGTAACCGTTTTTTCAAAAGATTATGAATTTTCAAATCTATAATGACAATATCGTTAGGGCTAACAGATAATCTTTTTTCATTGCAGATAAATTAGTGGCTCTGAAAAGAACCGGTTTTTTTTTCAGGACATTTACTTCCTGATGAACCCAGAGAGCACCCCTGGAATTGCGCATGGTGTCCCCCGAAGCCTTGGAGCCACGCCTCCCAAGTCCAACCTGCAGCGGAACCTAGAATAACCCTCGTTGTCACTAGGGCTGCTACAGTTAGGTCTTGGTTAGTACATCGACCCTCCGAATAGGCGTCGAGCACCTAGGCAGACCGTCTTCAAGCATCGCTTCATTCACCATCAGATCCATCTTCGAACTAAAGTCTGAATGCTCATGAAATGACGGCGGCCTCTATTTATATTGACCGGTTCTTACCTGGAGAGGGGATAAGTCCTTACGACAGGCGTAGACTCTGCCCCCTGCCGTCAAGCGCGCGCTGATTGGTCGGCTAGTTATATTTTTGGCTTCGCAGGCTATCACAACTGAAAACAATATAGTTGTAACCGTTTTTTCAAGTGATTATGAATTTTCAAATCTATAATGACAATATCATTAGAGCTAACAGATAATCTTTTTTCATTGCAGATAAATTAGTGGCTCTGAAAAGAGCCGGTTTTTTTTTCAGGACATTTACTTCCTGATGAGTCCAGAGAGCACCCCTGGAATTGCGCATGGTGACCCCCGAAGCCTGGGAGCCACGCCTCCCAAGTCCCAACCTGCAGCGGAACCTAGAATAACCCTCGTTATCACTAGCGCTGCTACAGTTAGGTCTTGGTTGGTACATCGACCTCCGAATAGGCGTCGAGCACCTAGGCAGACCGTCTTCAAGCATCGCTTCATTCACCATCAGATCCATCTTCGAACTAAAGTCTGACTGCTCATGAAATGACGGCGGCCTCTATTTATATTGACCGGTTCTTACCTGGAGAGGGGATAAGTCGTTACGACAGGCGTAGACTCTGCCCCCTGCCGTCAAGCGCGCGCTGATTGGTCGGCTAGTTCATATTTTTAGCTTCGCATTCAATCACAACTGAAAACAATATAGTTGTAACCGTTTTTATAAGATATTATGAATTTCTCTAATTTCAATATCACTAGGGCTAACGGATATTCTTCCGTTGAATATAAATCAGTGGCTCTGAAAAAAAGCGTTTTTCAAGAGATTATGAATTTTCAAGTCTATAATGACAATATAATTAGGGCTAACAGATAATCTTTTTTCATTGCAGATAAATTAGTGGCTCTGAAAAGAACCGTTTTTTTTTCAGGACATTTACTTCCTGATGAGTCCAGAGAGCACCCCTGGAATTGCGCATGGTGACCCCCGAAGCCTTGGAGCCACGCCTCCCAAGTCCAACCTGCAGCGGAACCTAGAATAACCCTCGTTATCACTAGCGCTGCTACAGTTAGGTCTTGGTTGGTACATCGACCTCCGAATAGGCGTCCGAGCACCTAGACAGACCGTCTTCAAGCATCGCTTCATTCACCATCAGATCCATCTTCGAACTAAAGACTGACTGCTCATGAAATGACGGCGGCCTCTATTTATATTGACCGGTTCTTACCTGGAGGGGGATAAGTCCTTACGAACAGGCGTTAGACTCTGCCCCCTGCCGTCAACCGCGCGCTGATTGGTCGGCTCTAGTTCATATTTTTAGCTTCGCATTCAATCACAAATGAAAACAATATAGTTGTAACCGTCTTTTTAAGAGATTATGAATTTCATCTAATTTCAATATCACTAGGGCTAACGGATATTCTCCGTGAATATAAATCAGTGGCTCTGAAAAAAGCGTTTTTCAAGAGATTATGAATTTTCAAGTCTATAATGACAATATAATTAGGGCAACAGATAATCTTTTTCACTGCAGATAAATTAGTGGCTCTGAAAAGAAACCGTTTTTTTTTTCAGGACATTTACTTCCTGATGAGTCCAGAGAGCACCCCTGGAATTGCGCATGGTGACCCCCCAGAAGCCTTGGAGCCACGCCTCCCAAGTCCAACCTGCAGCGGAACCTAGAATAACCCTCGTTATCACTAGCGCTGCTACAGTTAGGTCTTGGTTGGTACATCGACCTCCGAATAGGCGTCGAGCACCTAGGCAGACCGTCTTCAAGCATCGCTTCATTCACCATCAGATCCATCTTCGAACTAAAGTCTGACTGCTCATGAAATGACGGCGGCCTCTATTTATATTGACCGGTTCTTACCTGGAGAGGGGATAAGTCCTTACGACAGGCGTAGACTCTGCCCCCTGCCGTCAAGCGCGCGCTGATTGGTCGGCTAGTTCATATTTTTAGCTTCGCATTCAATCACAACTGAAAACAATATAGTTGTAACCGTTTTTATAAGATATTATGAATTTCCAAATCTCTAATTTCAATATCACTAGGGCTAACGGATATTCTTCGTTGAATATAAATCAGTGGCTCTGAAAAAAAGCGTTTTCAAGAGATTATGAATTTTCAAATCTATAATGACAATATAATTAGGGCTAACAGATAATCTTTTTTCATTGCAGATAAATTAGTGGCTCTGAAAAGAACCGTTTTTTTTTTCAGGACATTTACTTCCT